>JBBYHK010180470.1:0-33952 GCA_038382065.1 Adansonia grandidieri | reverse complement strand
CACGATTGGGCACCATAAACACATTATCCTTATTGGGATAGATGAGATTGATGCTTTGGTTTCATGAGAATAACTTTAATTCTACCATTTTTAGAACTGAAGTTCATCCTTCAATTGGGATAAACACGGATTCACATAATAATCTTCGTTCTTCTAATGATTGGGCACCATAAATTCATTCTCCTCATTGGGATAAATGAATTGATGCTTTGGTTTCATAAGAAACACTTCACATCCCACAATTTTTTAGAATCCAAGTTCATCTGACAATTATGATAAACATGGATTCACATAAAAATCTCATTTCTTTTTTATAATAGGGCACAATGAACACATTCTCCTCATTGGGATAAATGTCATTAATGCTTTGGTTTCATAGGAAAAACTTCCCTTTCTGCCATTTTTAGAATTAATGTTCATCTGTGGATTTAGACAACATGGATTCACATAATAATCTCCTTTCTTTTCACGATTGGGCACCATAAACACATTATCCTTATTGGGATAGATGAGATTGATGCTTTGGTTTCATGAGAATAACTTTAATTCTACCATTTTTAGAACTGAAGTTCATCCTTCAATTGGGATAAACATGGATTGAAATAATAATCTCCGTTCTTCTAATGATTGGGCACCATAAATTCATTCTCCTTGTTAGGATAAATTAATTGATGGTTTGGTTTCGTAAGAAACACTTCACTTCCCACAATTGTTTAGAATCCAAGTTCGTCTGACAATTATGATAAACATGGATTCACATAAAAATCTCATTTCGTTTCATAATAGGGCACAATAAACATATTCTCCTCATTGGGAGAAATGTCATTAATGATTTGGTTTCATAGGAAAAACTTCCTTTCTACCATTTTTAAAATTAATGTTCATCTGTGGATTTAGACTAACATGGATTCACATAATAATCTCCTTTCTTTTCACGATTGGGCACCATAAACACATTATCCTTATTGGGATAGATGAGATTGATGCTTTGGTTTCATGAGAATAACTTTAATTCTACCATTTTTAGAACTGAAGTTCATCCTTCAATTGGGATAAACACGGATTCACATAATAATCTTCGTTCTTCTAATGATTGGGCACCATAAATTCATTCTCCTCATTGGGATAAATGAATTGATGCTTTGGTTTCATAAGAAACACTTCACATCCCACAATTTTTTAGAATCCAAGTTCATCTGACAATTATGATAAACATGGATTCACATAAAAATCTCAATTCTTTTCATAATAGGGCACAATAAACATATTCTCCTGATTAGGATAAATGTTATTAATGCTTTGGTTTCATAGGAAAAACTTCCCTTTCTACCATTTTTAGAATTAATGTTCATATGTGGATTTAGACTAACACGGATTCACATAATAATCTCCTTTCTTTACGCGATTGGGCACCATAAACACATTATCCTTATTGGGATAGATGAGATTGATGCTTTGGTTTCATGAGAATAACTTTAATTCTACCATTTTTAGAGCTGAAGTTCATCCTTCAAATAGGGTAAACACAGATTCACATAATAATCTCCGTTCTTCTAATGATTTGGCACCGTAAATTTATTCTCCTCGTTGGGATAAATGAATTGATGCTTTGGTTTCGTAAGAAACAGTTCACATCCCACAATTTTTTAGAATCCAAGTTCATCTGACAATTATGATGAACATGGATTCACATAAAATCTCATTTCTTTTCATAATAAGGCACCATAAACACCTTCTCCTCATTGGGATAAATGTTATTAATGCCTTGGTTTCATAGGAAAAACTTCCTTTTCTATCATTTTTAGAATTAATGTTCTTTTGTGGATTTAGACTAACACGGATTCACATAATAATCTCCTTTCTTTTCATGATTGGGCACCATAAACACATTATCCTTATTGGGATAGATGAGATTGATGCTTTGGTTTTATGAAAATAACTTTAATTCTACCATTTTTAGAACTAAAGTTCATCCTTCAATTGGCATAAGCACGGATTCACATAATAATCTCCATTCTTCTAATAATTGGGCACCATAAAGTTATTCTCGTCGTTGGGATAAATGAATTGATGCTTTGTTTTCATAAGAAACACTTCACATCCCATAATTTTTTAGAATCCAAGTTCATCTGACAATTATGATAAACATGGATTCACATAAAAATCTCAATTCTTTTCATAATAGGGCACAATAAACGCATTCTCCTCATTGGGATAAATGTTATTAATGCTTGGGTTTCATAGGAAAAACTTCCCTTCCTACCATTTTTAGAATTAATGTTCATCTGTGGATTTAGACTAACACAGATTCACATAATAATCTCCTTTGTTTTCACGATTGGGCACCATAAACACATTATCCTTATTGGGATCGATGATATTGATGCTTTGGATTCATAAGAAAAACATATATTTCTTCCAGTTTTAGAATTAATGTTTATCCAACGATTTTGACAAACATGAATTCATATAATAATCTCCTTTCTTTTTATGATTTGGCACCATAAACACATTCTCCCTGTTGGGATAAATGATATTGATTCTTTGGTTTCATAAGAAAAACTTCTCTTTCTACCATTTTTAGAATTAAAGTTCATCTTTTGACTGGGATAAACACGAATTAATATTATAATCTCCTTTCATTTAATGATTGGGCACCATAAATTCATTCCCTTCATTAGGGGAAATGAATTGATCCTTTGGTTTCATAAAAAACTTCACTTCCCACCAATTTTTAGAATCTAAGTTCATCTGCCAGTTAGGATAAACATGGATTCATGCGATAATCTCATTTTTTTTCATGATTGGGCACCATAAACACATTCTCCTCATTGGGGTAAATGAGATTGATGTCTTGGTTTCATAAGAAAAGCTTCTCTTTCTACCATTTTTGTATTAATATTGTCCATCGAATTGGACAAACACAGATTCAGATAATAATCTCTTTTCTTTTCGTGATTGGGCACCATAAACGCATTCTCCTCATTGGGATAAATGTTATTGATGCTTTGGTTTCATAAGAAAAACTTTTTTTCCATCATTTTTAGAATTAATGTTCATCCGTCGATTTGGACAAACACGGATTCACATAATAATCTCCTTTCATTCCATGATTGGGCACCATAAACACATTCTCCTCATTGGGATAGATGATATAGATGCTTTGGTTTCATAAGAAAAAATTATCTTTCTTCTATTTTTAGAATTAATGTTCATCTGTGGATTTGGACAAACACAGATTCACATAATAATCTCCTTTCTTTTCATGATTTGGCACCATAAATACATTCTCCTCATTGGGATAAATGAGATTAATGCTTTGGATTCATGAGAAAAACCTTTCCTTCTACCATTTTTAGAACTGAAGTTTGTCTTTCGATTAAGATAAATGAGATTCATATAATAATCTTATTTCTTGTAATGATTGGGCATAACAAATTCATTCTCCTCATTGGGATAAATGAACTGATGCTTTAGTTTCGTAAGAAAAACTTCACATCCCACCATTTTTTAGAATCAAAGTTCATCTGTCAATTATTATAAAAATGGATTCATGTAATCATCTCCTTTCTTTTCATGATTGGGCACCATAAACACATTTTGCTCTTTGGGATAAATGTTTTTGATGCTTTGGTTTTGTAACAAAAACTTCTCTGCCTACCACTTTTAGAATTAATATTCATTCATCGATTTGGACAAACATGGATTCACAAAATAATCTCTTTCATTTTCATAATTAGGCACCATAAACACATTCTCCTCATTGGGATAGATAATATTAATGCTTTAGTTTCATAGGAAAAACTTATCTTTCTTCCATTTTTAAAATTAATGTTCGTTTGTCGATTTGGACAAACACGGATTCACATAATAATCTCCTTTCTTTTCATGATTGGGCACTATAAACACATTCTTCTCATTGGGATAGATGATATTGATGCTTTCATTTCATGTGAAAAACTTCTCTTTCCATCTTTTTTAGAATTAAAGTTCATCTTTCAATTGGGATAAACACAAATTCACATAATAATCTCTTTTCTTTAAATGATTAGGCACTAGGAATTCATTCTCCTCATTGGGATAAATGAATGATGCTTTGGTTTCAAAAGAAAAACTTCTCCTTCTACCATTTTTAGAATTAATGTTCGTCTATCGATTTGGACAAACATGATTCACATAATAATCTTCTTTCTTTTCATGATTGGGTACCATAAACACATTCTTCTCACTGGGATAGATGTTATTGATGCTTTGGTTTCATAACAAAAACTTATATTTCTTCCATTTTTAGAATTAATGATTGTCTGTCGATTTGGATAAACACGGATTCACATCATAATCTCCTTTCTTTTCATGAGTGGGCACCATAAATTCATTCTGCTCATTGTGATAAATGAATTGATGCTTTGGTTTCATAAGAAAAACTTCTTTTTCTACCATTTTTAGAGTTAATGTTCGTCCGTTGATTTGGAAAAACACGGATTCACATAATAATCTCCTTTCATTTCATGATTGGGCACTATAAACACTTTCTCCCATTGGGGTAAAAGATATTGATGCTTTGGTTTCATAAGAAAAATTTCTTTTTCCACCATTTTTAGAATTAAAGTTTATCTTTTAGTTAGGATAAACACAGATTCATATGATAATCTCATTTCTTTTCATGATTGGGCACCATAAACACATTCTCCTCATTGGGATAAATGAGATTGATGTCTTGGTTTCATAAGAAAAGCTTCTCTTTCTACCATTTTTGTATTAATATTGTTTATCGAAATGGACAAACACATATTCGCATAATAATCTCTTTTCTTTTCATGATAGGGCACCATAAACATATTTTCCTTATTGGGATAGATGATATTGATGCTTTGGATTCATAAGAAAACTTATCTCTATTTCATTTTTAGAATTAATATTCATTTATCATTTTCGACAAACATGGATTCACATAATAATCTTTTTTCTTTTAATGATTGGGCACCACAAATTCATTCTCCTCATTGGGATAAATGAATTATTGCTTTGGTTTTATAAGAGAAGCATCTCTTTCTACCATTTTTAGAATTAATGTTCGTCTGACGATATGGACAAACACGGATTAAGAAAATAATCTCATTTCTTTTCATGATTTGGTACCATAAACATTAACACTTCTCTTCCTTGGGATAAATGATATTGATGCTTTAGTTTCATATGAAAAAACTTCTCTTTCTGCCATTTTTTGAATTAAAGTTATCTTTCGATTGGGATAAACATGAATAAACGTGATAATCTCCTTTCTTTTACTGATTGGGCACCACAAATTTGTTTTCCTCTTTGGGATAAATGAATTGATGCTTTAGCTTCATAAGAAAAACTTCTCTTTCTACCATTTTTAGAATTAGTGTTCGTCCGTCGATTTGGTTAATATGGATTCACATAATAATCTCTTTTTTTTCATGATTGGACACCATAAACACATTCTCCTCATTAGAATGATGATATTGATGCTTTGGTTTCATAAGAGAAACTTATCTTTCTTCCATTTTTAGAATTAATGTTCATCCATCGATTTGGACAAATACGGATTCACATAATATTCCCCTTTCTTCTAATGATTGGGCGCCACAAATTCATTCTCCTCATTGGGATAAATGAACTGATGCTTTTAGTTTCGTAAGAAAAACTTCACATCCTATCGATTTTTAGAATCAAAGTTCATCTGTCAATTATTATAAACATGGATTCACGTAATCATCTCCTTTCTTTTCATGATTGAGCACCATAAACACATTTTGGTCTTTGGGATAAATGTTTTTGATGCTTTGGTTTAGTAAGAAGAACTTCTTTGCCTACCATTTTTAGAATTAATGTTCATCCGTCGATTTGGACAAACATGTATTCATAAAATAATCTCCTTCCTTTTCATGATTGGGCACCATAAACACATTCCCCTCATTGGATAGATGATATTGATGCTTTGGTTTCATAAGAGAAACCTATCTTTCTTCCATTTTTAGAATTAATATTCATCCATCATTTTCAACAAACATGGATTCACATAATAATTTTTTTTCTTTTAATGATTGGGCACCACAAATTCATTCTCCTGATTGGGATAAATGAAATGATGCTTTGGTTTTCTATGAAAAACCTTATATCCCACCATTTTTTAGAATCAAAGTTCATCTGTCAATTATAATAAACATTGATTCATGTAATAATCTTATTTCTTTTCACGATTGGGCACCATAAACGTATTCTCCTTACTGGGATAAATGCTATTGATGCTTTGGTTTCATAAGAAAAACTATTCTTTCTACCATTTTTAGAATTAATGTTCGTCCGTCGATTTGGACAAACATGGATTCACATAATAATCTCCTTTCTTTTCATGATTGGGCACCATAAACATATTCGCCTCATTAGGATAGATGATATTGATGCTTTGGTTTCATAAGAAAAACTTATCTTTCTTCCATTTTTAGAATTAATGTTTGTCCATCAATTTAGGCAAACACAGATTCACATAATAATCTCCTTTTTTTCATGATTTGGCACCATAAACACAATCTTCTCATTGGGTTAGATGAGATTGATCTTTAGTTTCATGAGAAAAACTTTTTTTCTACCATTTTTAGAACTGAAGTTCGTCCTTCAATTGGGATAAACAAGGATTCACATATTAATCTCTTTTCTTCTAATAATTGGGCACCACAAATTCATTCTCCTTATTTGGATAAATGAATTGATGCTTTGGTTTTGTAAGAAAAACATCACATCTCACCATTTTTTAGAATCAAAGTTCATCTGTTAATTATCATAAACATGGATTCATGTAATAATCTCTTTTTTTTTTTTATAATTAGGCACCATAAACACATTCACCTCATTGAGATAAATGTTATTGATGCTTTGGTTTCATAAGAAAAACTTCTTTTTCTACCATTTTTAGAATTAATATTCATCCGTCGATCTGGGCAAACACAGATTCACATAATAATCTCCTTTCATTTAATGATTGGGTGCCATAAATTCATTCTCCTCATTAGGATAAATGAATTGATGCTTGGGTTTCATAGAGAAACTTCACTTTCTGCCATCTTTTAGAATCAAAGTTTGTCTGTCAACTGGGATAAAAATGGATTCACATGATAATCTCATTTCTTTTCATGATTGGGCACCGTAAACACATTCTCCTCATTGGGATAAATAAGATTGATGTCTTGGTTTCATAAGAAAAGCTTCTCTTTCTACCATTTTTCTATTAATATTGTCTGTCGAATTGGACAAACACAGATTCGCATAATAATTTCTTTTTTTTTCATGATAGGGCACCATAAACACATTTTCCTCATTAGGATAAATGATATCGATGCTTTGGATTCATAAGAAAAGCTTATCTTTCTTCCATTTTTAGAATTAATATTCATCCGTCATTTTGGACAAACATGGATTCACATAACAATGTTTTTTCTTTTAGTGATTGGGCACCACAAATTCATTCTCCTCATTGGGATAAATGAATTAATGCTTTGGTTTTATAAGAGAAACATCTTTTTCTACCATTTTTAGAATTAATGTTCGTCTGAAGATATGGACAAACATGGATTAAGAAAATAATCTCATTTCTTTTCACGATTTGGTACCATAAACATTAACACATTCCTTGGGATAAATGATATTGATGCTTTAGTTTCATATGAAAAACTTCTCTTTCTACCATTTTTTGAATTAAAGTTGTCTTTCGATTGAGATAAACATGAATACACATGATAATCTACTTTCTTTTTCTAAAATTTGTTTTCCTCTTTGGGATAAATGAATTAATGCTCTAGCTTCATAAGAAAAACTTCTCTTTCTACCATTTTTAGAATTAATGTTCATCCGTCGATTTGGTTAAATATGGATTCACATAATAATCTCCTTTCTTTTCATGATTGGACACCATAAACACATTCTCCTCATTGGGATGATGATATTGATGCTTTGGTTTCATAAAAGAAACTTATCTTTCTTCCATTTTTAGAACTAATGTTCGTCCATCGATTTGGACAAATACGGATTCACATAATATTCTTCTTTCTTCTAATGATTGGGCACCACAAATTCATTCACCTCATTGGGATAAATGAACTGATGCTTTAGTTTCATAAGAAAAACTTCACATCCCACCAATTTTACAGAATCAAAGTTCATCTGTTAATTATTATAAACATGGATTCACGTAATCATCTCCTTTCTTTTCATGATTGGGCACCGTAAACACATTTTGCTCTTTGGGATAAATGTTTTTGATGCTTTGGTTTAGTAAGAAGAACTTCTCTGCCTACTATTTTTAGAATTAATGTTCATCCGTCGATTTGGACAAACATGGATTCACAAAATAATCTCCTTCTTTTTCATGATTGGGCACCATAAACACATTCTCTTCATTGGGATAGATGATATTGATGCTTTGGTTTTATAAGAAAAGCCTATCTTTCTTCCATTTTTGGAATTAATATTCATCCGTCATTTTAGACAAACATGGATTCACATAAAATCTTTTTTCTTTTAATGATTGGGCACCACAAATTTATTCTCTTGATTGGGATAAATGAATTGATGCTTTAGTTTTATAGGAAAAACCTCATATCCCACTATTTTTTAGAATCAAAGTTCGTTTGTCAATTATAATAAACATTGATTCATGTAATAATCTCATTTTTTTTCATGATTGGGCACCATAAACATATTCTCCTTATTGGGATAAATGTTATTGATGCTTTGGTTTCATAAGAAAACTATTCTTTCTACCATTTTTAGAATTAATGTTCATCCATCGATTTGGACAAACATGGATTCACATAATAATCTTTTTTCTTTTCATGATTAGGCACTATAAACACATTCTCCTCATTGGGATGATGATATTGATGCTTTAGTTTCATAAGAAAAACTTATCTTTCTTCTATTTTTAGAATTAATGTTCACCGTCGATTTGCATAAACACAGATTCACATAATAATCTCCTTTTTTTTCATGATTTGGCACCATAAACACAATCTTTTGATTGGGATAAATGAGATTGATGCTTTAGTTTCATAAGAAAAACTTTCTTTCTACCATTTTTAGAACTGAAGTTCGTCCTTCAATTGGGATAAACAAGGATTCACATAATTATCTCTTTTCTTCTAATAATTGGGCACCATAAATTCATTCTCCTTATTTGGATAAATGACTTTATGCTTTAGTTTTGTAAGAAAAACATCACATCCCACCATTTTTTAGAATCAAAGTTCATCTGTTAATTATCATAAACATGGATTCATATAGTAATCTCTTTTCTTTTTGTGATTAGGCACCATAAACACATTCGCCTCATTGGGATAAATGTTATTGATGCTTTGGTTTGATAAGAAAAACTTTTCTTTCTACCATTTTTAGAATTAATGTTCATCTGTTGATCTGGACAAACACGGATTCACATAATAATCTCCTTTCATTTAATGATTGGGTGCCATAACTTCATTCTCCTTATTAGGATAAATGAATTGATGCTTTGGTTTCATAGAGAAACTTCACTTCCTGCCATCCTTTAGAATCAAAGTTCGTCGTCAATTGGGATAAAAATGGATTCACATGATAATCTCATTTCTTTTCATGATTGGGCACCATAAACACATTCTCCTCATTAGGATAAATGAGATTGATGCTTTGGTTTAATAAGAAAAACCTTTTCTTCCTACCATTTTTAGAACTAAAGTTTATCCTTTAATTGGGATAAACACGGATTCACATAATAATCTTCTTTCTTCTAATGATTGGGCACCATAAATTCACTCTCCTTATTAGGATAAATGAATTGATGCTTTGGTTTCGTAAGAAACACTTCACGCCCCATAATTTTTTAGAATCCAAGTTCATCTGACAATTATGATAAACATGGATTCACATAAAAATCTCATTTCTTTTCATAATAGGGCACCATAAACACATTCTCCTCATTGGGATAAATGTTATTAATGCTTTAGTTTATAGGAAAAACTTCCCTTTCCATCATTTTTAGAATTAATGTTCATCCATTGACTTAGACAAACATGGATTCACATAATAATCTCATTTCTTTTCTCAATTAGGCACCATAAACACATTATCCTTGTTGGGATCGATGTATTGATGCTTTGCATGCATAAGAAAAACATATATGTCTTCCAGTTTTAGAATTAATGTTCATCCAATGATTTGGACAAACATGGATTCATATAATAATATCCTTTTTTTTTCATGATTTGGCACCATAAACACATTCTCCCCATTGGGATAAATGATATTGATTCTTTGGTTTCATATGAAAAACTTTGCTTTCTGCAATTTTTAGAATTAAAGTTCATCTTTTGATTAGGATAAACATGAATTAACATTATAATCTCCTTTCATTTGATTGGGCACCATAAATTCATTCCCCTCATTGGGGGCAATGAATTGATCCTTTGGTTTAATAGAAAACTTCACTTCCCACCAATTTTTAGAATCTAGTTCGTCTGCCAGTTAGGATAAACATGGATTCATGTGATAATCTCCTTTCTTTTCATGATTGGGCACCATAAACACATTCTCCTCATTGGGATAACTGAGATTGATGTCTTGGTTTCATAAGCAAAGCTTTTTTTTCTACCATTTTTGTATTAATATTGACCATCGAATTGGACAAACATAGATTCACATAATAATCTCTTTTCTTTTCATGATAGGGCACCATAAACACATTTTCCTCATTGGGATAGATGATATTGATGCTTTGGATTCATAAGAAAAACTTATCTTTCTTCCATTTTTAGAATTAATATTCATTTGTCATTTTGGACAAACATGGATTCACATAATAATCCTTTTTCTTTTAATGATTGGGCACCACAAATTCATTCTCCTCATTGGGATAAACGAATTGATGCTTTGGTTTTATAAGAGAAACATCTCTTTCTACCATTTTTAGAATTAATGTTCGTCTAACGATTTAGACAAACACGGATTAACAAAATAATCTCATTTCTTTTCACGATTTGGCACCATAAACATTAACACATTCTCTTTCTTGGGATAAATGATATTTATGCTTTAGTTCATATGAAAAACTTTTCTTTCCACCATTTTTTGAATTAAAGTTGTCTTTTGATTGGGATAAACACGAATACACATGATAATCTCCTTTCTTTTCCTGATTGGGCACCATAAATTTGTTTTCCTCTTTTGGGATAAATGAATTGATGCTTTAGCTTCATAAGAAAAACTTCTCTTTCTACCATTTTTAGAATTTATGTTCGTCCGTCGATTTGGTTAAATATGGATTTACATAATAATCTCATTTCTTTTCATGATTGGACAGCATAAACACATTCTCTTCATTGGGATGATGACATTGATTCTTGGGTTTCATAAGAAAAACTTATCTTTCTTCCATTTTTAGAATTAATGTTTATCCGTCGATTTGGATAAATACGGATTCACATAATATTCTCTTTTCTTCTAATGATTGGCCACCATAAATTCATTCTCCTCATTGGGATAAATGAATGAGGAGAATGAATTTATGCTTTGGTTTCTTGAGAAAAACTTCATATCCCACCATTTTTTAGAATCAAAGTTCATCTGTCAATTATGATAAACATAGCTTCATGTAATAATCTCCTTTCTTTTCATGATTAGGCACCATAAGCATATTCTCCTCATTGGGATAAATGTTACTGATGCTTTGGTTTCATAAGAAAAATTGCTTTTTCTACCATTTTTAGAATTAATGTTCA
Organism: Adansonia grandidieri; assembly: GCA_038382065.1. Lineage (NCBI taxonomy): Eukaryota > Viridiplantae > Streptophyta > Magnoliopsida > Malvales > Malvaceae > Adansonia > Adansonia grandidieri. The sequence goes on along the minus strand of JBBYHK010180470.1, from coordinate 22,184 downwards.
TCCGTCGATTTGGACAAACACGAATTCACATAATAATCTCCTTCCTTTTCACGATTTGGCACCATAAACATATTCTCCTTATTGGGATAGATGATATTGATGCTTTGGATTAATAGGAAAAACTTTTATTTTTTCCATTTTTAAAATTAATGTTCGTCCGTCAATTTGGACGAACACAGATTCACATGAGAATCTCCTTTCTTTCATGATTTGGCACCATAAACTTGTTATCCTTATTGGGATAAATGATATTGGTTATTTGGTTTCAATATAAAAATCCTCTCTTTCTACCATTTTTAGAATTAAAGTTCATCTTTCGATTGGGATAAACATGAATTCACATAATAATCTCCTTTCATTTAATGATTGGGCACCACAAATTCATTCTCTTCATTCGGATAAATGAATTGATACTTTGGTTTCCTAGAAAAACTTCACTCTCCACCATTTTCTAGAATCAAAGTTCATCTGTCAATTGGGATAAACATGGATTGACGTGATAATCTCCTTTCTTTTCAGATTGGGCACCATAAACACATTTTTCTCATTTGAATAAATAATGTTGGTGCTTTGGTTTCATAAGAAAAACTTTTCTTTCTACCATTTTTTGAACTGAAGTTCATCTTCAATTGGGATAAAAACGGATTCACATAATAATCTCCTTTCTTCTAATGATTGGGCAGCACAAAATCATTTTCCTCATTGGGATAAATGAATTGATGCTTTGGTTTTATAAGAAAAACCTCCTATCCCACCATTTTTTAGAATCAAAGTTCATCTGTCAATTATAATAAACATTGATTCACGTAATAACCTCATTTCTTTTCTTGATTGGGCGCCATAAACATATTCTCCCTATTGGGATAAATGCTATTGATGCTTTGGTTTCATAAGAAAAACAGCTTTTTCTACCATATTTAGAATTAATGTTCATCTATCGATTTGGACAAACATGGATTCACATAATAATCTCTTTTCTTTTCATGATTGGGCACCATAAACACATTCTCCTCATTGGGATAGGTGATATTGATGCTTTGGTTTTATAAGAAAAACTTTTCTTTCTTCCATTTTTAGAATTAATGTTCATCCATCGATTTAGACAAATATAGATTCACATAATAATCTCTTTTTTTCCATGATTTGGCACCATAAACACAATCTTCTCATTGGGATAGATGAGATTGATACTTTAGTTTCATGAGAAAAACTTTCTTTCTATAATTTTTAGAACTGAAGTTCATCCTTCAATTGGGATAAATAATGATTCACATAATAATCTTCTCTAATGATTGGGCACCACAAATTTATTCTCCTCATTTGCATAAATGGATTGATGCTTTGGTTTTGTAAGAAAAACATCACATTCCACCATTTTTTAGAATCAATGTTCATCTATTAATTATCATAAACATGGATTCATGTAATAATCTCTTTTCTTTTTGTGACTGGGCACCATAAACACATTCACCTCATTGAGATAAATGTTATTGATGCTTTGGTTTTATAAGAAAAACTTCTTTTTCTACCATTTTTAGAATTAATGTTTATCTGTCGATCTGGACAAACATAGATTCACATAATAATCTCTTTTCTTTTCATGATTGGGCACCATAAACACATTCTCCTCATTGGGATAGATGATATTGATGCTTTGGTTTCATAAGAAAAACTTATCTTTCTTCCATTTTTAGAATTAATGTTTGTCCATTGATTTGGACAAAAACATATTCACATAATAATCTCTTTTTTTTTTTCATGATTTGGCACCATAAATACATTCTCTTCATTGGGATAAGTGAGATTGATGCTTTGGTTTCATGAGAAAAACCTTTCTTTGTGCCATTTTTAGAACTGAAGTTTGTCTTTCAATTAGGATAAACACATATTCATATAATAATCTCCTTTCTTCTAATGATTAGGCACTACAAATTCATTCTTCTCATTGGGATAAATGAATTGATGCTTTGTTTTTGTAAGAAAAACTTCACATCCCACCATTTTTTAGAATCAAAGTTCATCTGTCAATTATTATAAACATGGATTCGCGTAATAATCTTCTTTCTTTTCATGATTGGGCACCATAAACACATTTTGCTCTTTCAGATAAATGTTTTTGATGCTTTGGTTTCATAAGAAAAACTTCTCTGCCTACCATTTTTAGAATTAATGTTCATCCATTGATTTGGACAAACATGGATTCACAAAATAATTTTCTTCATTTTCATGATTAGGCACCATAAACACATTCTCCTCATTGGGATAGATGATATTGATGTTTTAGTTTCATAAGAAAAACTTATCTTCTTCCATTTTCAGAATTAATGTTTGTCCAGCGACTTGGACAAACATGGATTCACATAAGAATCTCCTTTTTTTTCATGATTTGGCACCGTAAACACATACTCCTCGTTGCGATAAATGATATTGATTCTTGGTTTCATATGAAAAACTTTTCTTTCTACCATTTTTAGAATATAATAATCTCCTTTCATTTAACGATTGGGCACCCAAATTCATTCTCCTCATTAGGATAAATGAATTGATGCTTTGGTTTCATAGAAAAACTTCACTTCCTGCCATCTTTTAGAATCAAAGTTTGTCTGTTAATTGGGAAAAAATGGATTCACATGATAAACTCCTTTCTTTTCATGATTGGGCACCATAAACACATTCTCCTCATTGGGATAAATGAGATTGATGCTTTGGTTTCATAAGAAAAACCATTTCTTTCTACCATTTTTAGAATTGAAGTTTATCCTTTAATTGGGATAAACACGGATTCACATAATAATCTCTTTTCTTCTAATGATTGGGCACCATAAATTCATTCTCCTCATTGGGTAAACGAATTGATGCTTTGGTTTCGTAAGAAAAACTTCACATCCCACAATTTTTAACAATCCAAGTTTATTTGACAATTGTGACAACTATGGATTCATATAATAATCTCTTTTTTTTTATAATAGGACACCATGAACACATTCTCCTCATTGGGATAAATGTTATTAATGCTTTGATTTCATAGGAAAAACTTCCCTTTCTACCACTTTTAGAATTAATGTTCATCGATCGATTTGGACAAACACGGATTCACATAATAATCTCCTTTCTTTTCATGATTGGGCACCATAAACACATTATCCTTATTGGGATCGATGATAGTGATGCTTTGGATTCATAAGAAAAACACATATTTCTTCCAGTTTTAGAATTAATGTTCGCCCATCAATTTGGACAAACACGAATTCACATAATAATCTTCTTTCTTTTATGATTTGGCACCATAAACACATTCTCTCCGTCGGGATAAATGATATTGATTCTTTGGTTTCATATAAAAAACTTCTCTTTCTACCATTTTTAGAATGAAAGTTCATCTTTTGATTGGGATAAACATGAATTAACATTATAATCTCCTTTCATTTAATGATTAGGCATCACAAATTCATTCTCCTCTTTGGGGGAAATGAATTGATCCTTTGATTTCATAGAAAACTTAACTTCCCACCATTTTTTAGAATCAAAGTTCATCTGCCAGTTAGGATAAATAATGATTCATGTGATAATCTCCTTTCTTTTCATGATTGGGCACCATAAACATATTCTCCTTTCATTTAATGATTGGGCATCACAAATTCATTCTCCTCTTTGGCGGAAATGAATTGATCCTTTGATTTCATAGAAAACTTAACTTCCCACCATTTTTTAGAATCAAAGTTCATCTGCCAGTTAGGATAAATAATGATTCATGTAATAATCTCCTTTCTTTTCATGATTGGGCACCATAAACATATTCTCCTCATTAGGATAAATGAGATTGATGCCTTGGTTTCATAAGAAAAACTTCTCTCCCTACCATTTTTAGAATTAATGTTTGTCCGTCGAATTGGACAAACATAGATTCGCATAATAATCTCTTTTCTTTTCATGATTTGGCACCATAAACAATTTCTCCTCATTGGGATAAACGATATTGATGCTTTGGATTCATAAAAAAAACTTATCTTTCTTCCATGTTTAGAATTAATATTCATCTGTCATTTTGGACAAACATGGACTCACATAATAATCTTTTTTCTTTTAATGATTTGGCACTAGAAATTCATTCTCCTCATTGGGATAAATGAATTGATGCTTTGGTTTTATAACAGAAACATCTCTTTCTACCATTTTTAGAATTAATGTTCGTCCGACGACTTAGACAAACACGGATTAACAAAATAATCTCTTTTTTTTTCGCAATTTGGCACCATAAACATAAACACATTCTCTTCGTTGGGATAAACGATATTGATGCTTTAGTTTCATATGAAAAACTTCTCTTTCTACCATTTTTAGAATTAAAATTCATCTTTCAATTGGGATAAACACGAATACACATGATAATCTCTTTTCTTTTAATGATTGGATACCATAAATTCATTCTCCTCTTTGGGATAAATGAATTGATGCTTTAGCTTTATAAGAAAAACTTCTCTCTCTACCATTTTTAGAATTAATGTTCATCCGTCGATTTGGTCAAATATAGATTCACATAATAATCTCCTTTCTTTTCATGATTGGGCACCCTAAACACATTCTCCTCATTAGGATAATGATACTGATGCTTTGGTTTCATAAGAAAAACTTATCTTTCTTCCATTTTTAGAATTAATGTTTGTCTGTCGATTTGGATAAACATGAATTCACATAATATTCTCCTTTCTTCTAATGATTGGGCTTTATACATTCTCCTCATTGGGATAAATGAATTGATGCTTTGGTTTCCTAAGAAAAACTTTATATCCCACCATTTTTTAGAATCAAATTTCGTCTGTCAATTATGATAAACAAGGGTTCACGTAATAATCTCCTTTCTCTTCATGATTGGGCTCCATAAGCACATTCTCCGCATTGGGATAAATGTTATTAATGCTTTGGTTTCATGAGAAAAATTTCTCTTTCTAGCATTTTTAGAATTAATATTCATCCATCAATTTGGACAAGCATGGATTCACATAATAATCTCTTTTCATGTCACGATTTGGCACCATAAACACATTATCTTCATTGGGATAGATGAAATTGATGCTTTGGATTCATAGGAAAAATTTCTCTTTCTTTCATTTTTAAAATTAATGTTCATCTATTGATTTGGACAAACACAGATTCACATAAGAATCTCTTTTCTTTTCATGATTTGGCACCATAAACACGTTCTCCTTGTTGGGATAAATGATATTGATGCTTTGTTTTCATATAAAAATCTTCTCTTTCTACCATTTTTAGAATTAAAGTTCATCTTTCGATTGGGATAAACATGAATTCACATAATAATCTCCTTTTATTTAATGATTGGGCACTGTAAATTCATTCTCCTCGTTGGGATAAATGAATTGATGCTTTGGTTTCATAGCAAAACTTCACTTCCCACCATTTTCTAGAATCAAAGTTCATCTGTCAATTGGGATAAACATGGATTGACATGATAATCTTTTTTCTTTTCATGATTGGGCACCATAAACACATTCTTCTCATTGGGACAAATGAGATTGATGCTTTGGTTTCATAAGAAAAACTTTTCTTTCTACCATTTTTTGAACTGAAGTTCATCCTTCAATTGGGATAAACACGGATTCACATAATAATCTTCTTTCTTCTAATAATTGGGCACCACAAATTCATTCTCCTCATTGGGATAAACGAATTGATGCTTTGGTTTCATAAGAAAAACCTCATATCCTACCATTTTTTAGAATCAAAGTTCATCTATCAATTATAATAAACATTGATTCACGTAATAATCTTATTTCTTTTCATGATTAGGTACCATAAACATATTCTTCTTATTAGGATAAATGCTATTGATGCTTTAGTTTCATAAGAACAACTTCTTTTTCTTCCATTTTTAGAATTAATATTCGTCTGTCGATTTGCACAAATACGAATTCATGTAATAATCTCTTTTTCTTTCATCATTGGGCAGTATAAACACATTCTCCTCATCGGGATAGATGATATTGATGCTTTGGATTCATAAGAAAAACTTATCTTTCTTCTATTTTTAGAATTAATGTTCGTCCATCGATTTGGACAAACATGGATTCACATAATAATCTCCTTTGTTTTCATGATTTAGCACCATAAACACATTCTCCTCATTGGGATAAATGATATTGATGCTTTGGTTTCATATTAAAAACTTCTCTTTCCGCCATTTTTAGAATTATAGTTCTTCTTTCGTTTAGGATAAACACGAATTCACATGATAATCTCCTTTCTTTTAATTATTGGGCACCACAAATTCATTTTCCTCATTAGGATAAATGAATTGTTGCTTTGGTTTCAAAAGAAAAACTTCACTTCCCATCATTTTTTGGATCAAAGTTCGTCTGTCAATTAGGATAAACATGGATTCACGTGATAATCTATTTTTTTTCATGATTGGTGTCGTAACGTGCCCCGAGGGTGGATCCTTGTGGATTTATGGGTGCATATGACTTAAAATATTTTTTTAACTTGGGAATGTCTTCTTGACTGAGACTTTTCCTTCATGACATGATGAGAATGAGAAAGTATAGATTCTCGACTTGTGATACAATGCTGGGGCCATAAGACGGATCGCTTATCTTATTAGTCTCAGATGACCATCATGAAATGGTCAACGTTTAGAGTCACCACCGATCATTTCGGGCTAGGCATGACCAGGTGCCTATTGAAACATATATTTTGAGCTACGAAACTCAAAACATTGATCTCATGGTCTACGTAATACAAAGACTCATCATTTGGGTTTAGGAGTTGGTTAGCACGATGAGGTATGAACCTCTTCACGATGCCCAAAATCGATACCTTACTAGCTTTATCTTATCTCAGTTTTGATTCTTTCAATCTTACCTCATCATTATTTCAATATAACCCTCATTTAATAAATGAATCTTGTAGAAATACAAATCTAGGTTTTGATGAAAAAGATTTAATCTTATATACGCCTCAGAGAGATGGGAAATATAGAGATTTTCAATAAAAAAGACCTCTGGATTTTACTTTGAAAATGGAATGTTCCACTTTGGGCACTAGAGAGATACCCACGTGGAACATTACCTTTAATTTTATTTGAAATGATTTGAAAACATGAGTGCAAATAATCATCACAAAGAAATCACGTTAGTAAGGCAACAAATGAAGTAACATAACATGGATCATTCAATGCAATGATAAAGAAAAAGAATGGACTATTGGAATTTATCTGGCAATTGGCATTGATTGTCTGGGAATAACTGATTCGATAATTTTTTAGATGCATCTAGGCTTCTAGATTGAATGAGGTTTGTTTGACATATTCATGGAAATCCAAGAAGGAGAAAAAAGATTAATTGTAGTTGAAAGATAGGGTTAGAGTATCCCTTCACAAAGATGGGGTTAGAGTATCCCCGTGGATGACAAATAATTTTGACAAAAGAGGATTTTTCAATCTCAACAATTTTGAAAAGCGGGGTTGGAGTAACCTCTTAAAAGGTTAGGGTTAGAGTATCCCTAAAAATGACATGTTTGACACTCTTTAGAGAAGTCGAGTTGAAAAACTTAAAGTGATAAAACTTTGTGATTTAGGAAATGTGTGAGCATTTTGACAAATTTTAGCATAAGAAATTATTGTGAATGAGGATGGTAAAGATGTAAAATATGTTTATGCCTTGATACGAGCCTATGGGAGGTCAAAGCATGCTTTAAGTCTGATCGGGGTGATACGGGACATTCGAATGTCTTGAGAAGAAACTCAGGAAAGCAACTTAATTTTGACCCTAATCAAAAATAGGGGACACCATCACGCTATCCCCCTTTCTGAATTTATTCTAAATTGGTTTGAAAGCTTTAGAGGGTGAACAAGATAGCGTCAAAAAGGTAACTCGATGAGGGTCGATCTTAAAATATTCCCAATATCCCAAAAAGTCACTTTCTAGCGGAATAAATTTTCAAGTTCAGATTAATTTCGCTGCTGGTAGAGCATACAAAGGATAAAGTGTGTCAAAATTTGAAAAATCATTTCGGACTCATTTGGTATTGAAAAATTGCAAATAATACCATTCCAAAAAGGGAATTTCATGAACATTTTAGGAAATATGCTTGAAAAATTTGAAAAAAATTGCTTAGTGGGTCTGAACGGCCCAACCAGAATACATGTTTAGATTCTATAGGTTTTGGATAGTTTAGATTTGAAAAATCATAACTCTCTCATCTAGAATGATCTGGGGGTGACCAAGACATCGTTTTAAAGATAATTCAACACAATTTGGGAGCAAAATATCAAACAATTCACAAAAAATCATTTAGGATTTTAAAGTGTTTTTTCAATTTGTATCAATGCTACTGCCAGCAGGGGACAAAGTAAAGCAGAGGATATTTCTTATTTTTTTTATGTTTATGGGTCCAAACTCGAGTCATCAACATTCAAACATTTATGACTGAAGGGAAAGGGTTACATGAGCATCACGAACTCATTTGCACAGCCCCTGAGTATTTGAGGATGATGAAATAGCCTGTTGATAATACAACTTAAGGTTTCAACTCAAAAACAACGTACAAACATTTTTAGAACAAGTGTAAGGCCATTCTCATTGCAAAATTAGAAGAGTCGAGCTCGTTTAACCAGGATCCTAGATCTAAAAAACTTAATTTTCCCCAAGATATTTTGCAAACTTTAAGGAAAATGCTAAGTTCATGCTAATCATCATTGGTTAAGGTTAACATGCTTGGCTTGGGGTGGTTTGGAAAATTAGTTTTTGATAGCCATCAAACATGCATTTTGATGAGGGGAAGATAACAAGCATACAAGGGGATGGCACATAACATGAATGGGGATGCTAGCTTTACCAATGGTCTAAATAAAGAAAATGTTATGCATTTTGACAAGAAAATGTTACGGATACTAAAAATGATAATGATTCATGCAAGCTAATGTATAAATGTGCTTGACATGTGTTAGGCTAATGATTCATACATGGATTAAGGATAACAAGATGCATGGATATGGCATAAAATGTATGAGCAAGAGCTATCAAAATAATGAGGATAAAATAAGGCATTTTACACATCAAAGGGGCATTACGGCATTAAATCTTAAACTAACACAACCAAAAGCCACAATAGTGCATGAGAATCCTAAAAGGGTGATGGAAACCTGAAGAGCTCACTAACATGATGAAGATGCTAAAAAATAAAAAATGAAAGTGATAAAGTGAGAAGTTATACCAAAAAACTTTAATTTTTGGCCAAATATTTGGAGCAGTAGAGATGGCTTGAATTTCCCTCTTTTCTTTGTTGTTAATAAGCAAGAAAAAGAGAAAAACAATGAGGTTTTGGTTTTACTTTGGATAAGGGTGATTTTTAGAATGTGTAATGGTTGGGAATGAGTGTTTTGGGGCTGTTTTTGGGTGTTGAGTGAAGAGCTACGGGATTTTGGTTTTCTTGATGTGGGAATGTGTTTTTGGAAGCTAAAAATAAGCTGGAATCTAACATTTTCTGGCTGAGATAGAAGTGGTTTATTTATACCAGCATTTTAGAGCCAATTTAGAGGTGTTTTTGGTTATTTCTTAAGGGGACAAAGTGATGTCAGCTTGATGGCTATAGAGTGGTTGTAAGGAGCAACTTGCTGCCAATGTGATGAACATAGGGTGGTTGGTTTAAATGCTGAAATGATTTTTCAGCAAATAGGGTGGCTGATAGTGATATTGGTCAGCAAAGTAGGGAGGTGTAGGGTGATTCATGTGACATTGACCCCTTTGATCTAATTTAGACTTCAAAAAAAATGTTTTGATTAATTTAAAAGTCCAAATTCATAATTTGATATGGGTTTTGATCTTTCTTGATGCAAAGAAATGAGTTAAAATTGAGTTTTGGATTAATGGTGGATGAGTAAAACATGCTCGAACTACGGAAAATGGCCTGTATATATTGATACATTGCAGAATGTATCGATACATTTGGTCCAAAAACCTTGAGTGTATCTTTACAATGAACATTGTATCAATACAATGATCATTTTATCGATACTATGAGCCATTGTAGGGTTTGCCTCCCTACTAGGGTGTTAGGTTTTCTAAGGTTTGGCCCCTTTAGGCAGGTGCAGAGTAACATGGATTTTTGATATGGGTGTCACCAACTTGTGTAGGCTTTGACTTAAACTTGGGTGCCACCAGATTGTGTGGGCTTTGATTTGAGTGTCGCTAGCTTTTACGGGCTTTGACTTAAAATTGGTGCCACCAACTCATGTGGGCTTTAGATCAGGTGCCGCCAGTTTGTGCGGGCTTTAAAAAGGTGTCACTAACTTGTGGGCTTTAAAAGGGCGCCACTAACTTGTGGGCTTTGATTTGAGTGCCACCATTTTGTGCAGGCTTTGACTTAAACTTGGTGCCACCAACTCGTGTGGGCTTTAGATCAGGTGTCGCCAGCTTATGCGAGCTTTAAAAAGGTGCCACAAACTTATGGGCTTTAAAAGGGTGCCACTGACTTGTGGGCTTTGACTTAGACTTGGGTGCCACTAGCTTGTGTGAGATTGATTTGAATGCTACCAGCTTGTGTGAGCTTTGACTTAGACTTGGTGCCACCATCTCGTGTGGGCTTTGACTCAAGTGCCGCCAGTTTGTGTAGGCTTTGAAAAGGTGCCACTAACTTGTGGGCTTTAAAAGGGTGCCACTGACTTGTGGGCTTTTGAAAAGGGTGCCACTGACTTGTGGGCTTTGAAGAAGGTGCCACTAACTCATAGACTTTAAAGAGATGCCACTGACTTATGGGCTTTAAAGAGGTGCAACTGACTTGTGGGCTTTAAAAAGGGTGCCACTGACTTGTGGACTTTTGAAAAGGGTGCCACTGACTTATAGGCTTTTGAAAAGGGTACCGTTGACTTGTGGGCTTTGAAGAAGGTGCCACTGACTTATGGGCTTTAAAGAGGTGCAACTAACTTATGCGCTTTGAAGAGGGTGCCACTAACTTGTGGGCTTTTGAAAAGGGTGCCACTAACTTGTGGCCTTTAAAGAGGTGCCACTGACTTGTGAGCTTTGAAAAGGTGCTAACAACATTTTTTGATATAACTTCTAATACAAGTTTTTCTTAACCAAAGTTTATGACAAATTTTCCCGATGAAAAGGTTTTGACACTAGTTCTTGACAAAATGCTTGACAAAGCTTTTGATGAATGTTCTCAACAAAAGTTTTTGATGATAGTTTCTGGACAACAATTTTTTAACACTAGACCTTTGATAGTAGTTTCTTGATAAAAAGGGTTTTGACATGAGGTGATGAGGAGAAAAGAACCTTACTTGAATGACACTTAGTTTACGAAGCTTAAAGTACTTACTAGGAATTCCTTAGAGGTTCAATAAACTTGGCTTGGAGTGTTATTGTAAAAATGATTATGTATGATGGTAATGTGAATGGATGATGTGGAATGCTGTCATGATTGCATGATGTGAAGTCTAATATGGGAGATAGCTGTAGTTCTCCTTGTACGTCATTCAGGCTCTCATAGGGTTGGTGATTTATATTTGATGCGACTATAGATGAAAATTTTCCTAATCCCACTGGGGATTATAGGTTATCCCGGCTCTACTAGGGATATGACCAAAAATCTACTCTGAAGAATTTGGATTGTTGCATTTCTCAATTCGGGAGCCTTAATCATTTTCCTAACAATTGGCAAGCATTGTCAACAATTTGGAGACTATTCGACCGATTAGGTTGATGTCTCTGGTTTTGATAGGATTTTGATAGAACGCATGGGTTGATTTTTTGGTCAGCCTAAAATGGTTTTTCTTCTTGAAACGTGGCTTGTGAAAGCAAGAAATGGTTTGGTGTATGGTCATGATGGGTGGGTGTTTGGACGCAAAAAGTGCATGATCCTAATAATTAGGGCGTGAGCAGAGTTCCTTGTGTTTTTTTTCCTTTTCAATTTAATATCGAGATGTCCTGATGCATATTTTAGTTAATTATCAAACATTATCAACAAATGACAAGTGCAATGTGAATTATACAGGGGTTAACAGAAACAAAGCAATATTTATTCATGACAACAAAAAGATACAACTCGGTATACTATTTGACAAATAAGTGATTCGGTGGTAAGGAGTACGATCATTTGGGTGGAAGATGCCTCAATAATCAGACATGGATGTTCCTTAAGTGCTTTTCAGGATCTTTCTTGAATAATAAATGTGGCTAGTATGACCTAATCTTCAGAAGATCCCTAGGATTGCTTTGCATTGTCCTGTAGGTACTCTCAGTTTATGCCCCATCAAAATTGACCTTCTCAAGTTGCCCTTACAGGTTTTCAACTGTAGTTGGGTTAGCTACCCAGATGCCCTTTTCAGATTTTCATCTAGATCCCTTTTTATTTTCTTTTATTTTTGTTTTATTTTTGTTTTATTTTTTTTTGTTTGTTTTTCTTTTTTTTTAAAGATGTATTTTCAGATTTTTGCCTTCTACGTGTAATATTTCTTGATGAAATCTGAGTTGATTAGGTTAGGCAAGACATTGCCATCCATTTCTGACAAGATTAGGGCTCTTCTAGAGAAGGCTTGCTTTACGACATATGATTCTTCCCAATTAGGGGTTCACTTGCCCCGTGCATCTTTATGAATTGGGAGGATCTTCTTCAATACCAATTCACCTGGGTGAAATTGTTGTGGGCGCATCTTTTTGTTGTGGGCTCCGATCATGCATCTTTGATACATTTGACCATGGTAGATGGCCTTCATGTATTTTTCCTCAATGAGGTTGAGCTAGTTGTATCTGTTCTTGACCCAATCAGCTTCTTCAAGTTTGGTTTCCATCAAAACTCTGAGAGAAGGGATCTTGACTTCGACAGGCAATATAGCTTCCATCCTATAGATAAGAGAAAATGGGGTAGCACTTGTGGAAGTGCAAACTGAGGTCTGATAGGCATGAAGTGCCAAAGAATAGCTTCTCATGCCAATCTTTGTAAGTCTCAACTATTTTCTCAACTATTCTTTTAATGTTTTTATTGGCTACCTTGACTGCCCTATTCATCTTTAAGCGATAAGGGACAAAATTATGATGCTGGGTCTTGAACTGTGAATAGACCACTTGTATCATTTTATTGTTCGAATTGCTTATGTTGTCTGTGATGATTTGGTTCGAAAGGCCATATCTGTAGATAATGTCGCACTTGACAAACTTATAGACAGTCAATCTAGTGTCATTAGCATACGAGGTAGCCTTCACCCATTTGGTGAAATAGTCGATGCTACTAAGATAAAACAATACCCATTGGAAGCTTTGGGGTGATTAGCCCGATCACGTCCATGCCCCACATGGAGAAGGGCCATGGCACCATCATGACATGAAGTGGCACTAGATAAACATTGATCTTGTCTATATAGATTTGAAGCTTATGGCATTTTTGGGCATAATTAATGCAGTCTCTCTCGAGAGTCAACTGGTAATAAACTCGTTCTCATGATTTGCTTAGCCATCCGATGTCCATTAGCATGTGTGCTACCACAAATCCCTTCATGAACTTCTTCTAGGATCTTTTTGGCTTCAAGAGTGTTAATGCATCTGAGCAATATTTGATTGTAACTCTTTTTGTATAAGATTTTTCCATCGAGAACATATCCTATAGCCAACTTTCTGATAGTCCTTTTATTAGTCTCGATTACATATTTGGGATATTGCTGATCCTTGATGTAACGAAAGATGTCATACTACCACGGTAGGCCATCCTTATCTTTTTTGACACTATGACAATGAACCAGAGTTGTGTAGATGCTCATCTGGATGGGAGCAACATCCAACTCTTGGTTGACTTTAAACATGGATGACAAAGTGGCCAAAGCATTAGCTATTTGGTTCTCTTCTCGAGGTAAGTGTCGAAAACTAATATCATCAAATTCTTTCTTGAGCTTTGCTATCAACTTCATATATTGCATCAGCTTGGCATTGTAAGTTTGCCATTCCCCTTTCAATTGGTGGATAACTAGGGTCAAACCACTGAACACCTGTAATATCTTGACATTCCTCTCAATAGCTGCTTGAAGCCCTATGACACAAGTTTTATATTCTGTAATATTATTCGTGCAGTCAAAATTTAGCCTTACCATGAACGGATAATGACTCCCATCAGGTGCATTAATGTTGCCCCAATTCCATGTCCTAGAGCGTTTGATGCTCTATCAAAATACATCTTCGAGGATTGATCTTGGTTGGAGGCATCTTCGTCTTTAGAAATGCATATTAGATCTTCATCTGGAAAGTTAAAATTTAAGGGTTCATAGTTATTTACCGCTCGACTTGCCAAAAAGTTAGCTATCGCACTGCCCTTGATGGCCTTTTGATTGGCATAGGCAATGTCATATTCAGAAAGCAAGACTTGCCATCTAGCTAGCCTTTCTGACAGTGCTGGGGCTTCGCATAGATACTTGATAGGATCAAGCCTTGCAATCAACCATGTGGTGTAATACAGCATGTACTGCCTGAGTTTTTTGGCTATCCATACTAAAGCATAACATAATTTCTCGACTGCGGAGTAATTACATTCACATTCTATGAACTTTTTGCTTAAGTAGTAAATTACTTGTTGCTTTTTTCCTGACTCATCATGCTGCCATAATACACAACCCATAGACTTGTCAAAGCTACCAAGTAAATGATTAAAGGTCAATTGAGCACTAGTGGTACCAACACTAGTAGGCTTGACAGATAATGTTTGACTTTATTAAAGGCTTCTTGACATGCCTCATTCCACTCTCTCAGATTTTGTTTGCGAAAGAGCCGAAAAATGGGGTCACATTTGTCAGTGAGCTGGGATATGAATCTAGCAATGCAGTTTAGTCTCCCTAAATAGCTTCTCACTTCTTTTTGGGTTTGAGGTGGTGGCATATCTTGAATGGCTTTGACTTTGTTTGGGTCAACTTTAATCCCTTTTTTGCTAACTATAAAGCCTAGAAGCTTACCCGAAGTGACTTCAAAGGTACACTTGGTAGGATTCAATTTGAGTTGAAATTTGCATAGCTATTCAAAAAGTTTCTAAAGGTCTGTGACATGCTTGTCCTCTTTCATTGACTTGGCAATCATGTCGTCAATGTAGACCTCAAATTTTTTATGCATCATGCCATGGAATAGGGCTACCATGGCCCGTTGATAGGTTGCCCTAGCATTTTTGAGTCTAAAGGCATGACATTATAGCAAAATGTCCCCCACATGGTTACGAAAGTTAATTTTTCTATGTCTTCAGATGCCATCTTAATCTGGTTATAGCTTGAGAATCCATCCATGAAGGAGAACAAAGAATTCTTGGCTATGTTGTTTACCAAAGTGTCGATATGGGGTAGCAAAAAGTTATCCTTGGGACTAGCTTGATTCAGATCCCAATAATCAACATACATTCGTACTTTGCCATCTTTGTTTGGGATTGGGACTATATTAGCAACCAATTCTAGATATTTGGCTACTCCAATAAACCCTGCATCAAACTATTTGTTGCTTCTTTTTTAATTTTGAGAATCATTTTCAGCTTTATCCTCCTTAACTTTTACAGGATCAGTTTGCATCCGGGCTTGATGGGAAACTTGTAGACCACTATATCAGTGTCTAGTCCTAGCATGTCTTCATATGACCAAGCGAATACATCTTGATATTCCTATAATAGGTTTATCAGCTTGGTCCTAGTTGTCAACTTTATTGAGTTTTCGATTTTAGCCTCCTTTCGATCCTCCTGAGTACCTAGCTTTATTACTTCTGTTGGGTCTTTATTGGGCATGATCTACTTCTCCTCTTACTCAACTAATTATAAGAGGTCTGATGGTATGAAGCTCTTTTCAAAATCTTCTTCAGGATAAACTTTACTAGTGCAAATTGACTCTTCGAAATTGATTTTCAGCAACCCATTAGACACATCCATATCACTGTCATCAAGACACTTGAAAGGGTAAAGAAATAAACTTTGCAAAAGGCATATACACAACCAAGGGATTTAGATAAAAATGAAGGCAAAATAGTAATAGACACAAAAAGGTTGAAAAGTGATACACAATGTGGAATAATATATGCAAAAGTCATTTCATTAATTATGTTTGATAAAAAATGCCCCTTATATAGGACACCTATCTGCTTTTAGGCAAGTGCAAGTAGGTTTTCATTTCTTAATGTTAGATGAAAAGGATAAGAAAAGTGCAGGGGTTTCCGTCATGATCTTGTCATTAAAATCAAGTTTTAGTGGAAGTACACAAATTTTATTGCTCGGTATCTTGGAGATAGAGGTTGTTAAGTGCTTTGTTTAAGATGACCAAGACATCTTTAGCCTTTTGCTCTTTCGGTTGGCTTCAATCGATTCATCTTCCTGAACGAAATATCTCATGGAGAGATAGTAACATTGTTGGCTTCGATTTCCCCTCTCGACCCAATGATCGTGTCATCTCCTGGTTGTAGATCTTCTTTTCTTGTTACTTTCTTGAGTGCATATTGGCCTTAAATCCTAAGCCTCTTTTGTTGGCTTGAGTGGTGACCTGTAGGGCTCAGGCTATCCCTTGCAGATTCTTCCATGGGAACCTTTGCCAATGGTCATTTTTAAACTCGAATAGGTACTTTTTGACAAGTGGGGTTTAACTATTGGCAATCTTTCTCGCACAAATGTCATATTAACAAACTCGAAGGATTCAAATGATGAATCCAGTACATCTTTATTAGGCTTTATGTAGATATCCTTGGTGAAAGTAGTAGCGATCATTTTTTTTTTAGCTCCGATGATGACTACTTTATCATCTATCATAAATTTGAGCTTCTAATAGAGAGAGGATGGGATGGCTCTAGTAGAGTGTATCCATGTTTTTCTTAATAGGCAATTGTAAGAAGGATTAATATCCATAACTTAAAAGTCAACTTCATATGTATATGGGCCTATCTGAAGCCGGATTGTGATATTTCCAATTACTCCATGACATGTTCCATTAAAAGCTTAGACTATGGTGTGGCTACTCTTGATGTTGGACTGATTGATAGGGAGTTTGCTTAATGTAGTCAAAGGCATAACATTAAGGGCTAACCCATTGTCTATGAGTACTTTAGGAAAAATACGTCCCTTGCAATAGGTAGTGATAGGCAGAGCTTTATAACAGCCCCTACCTCCAGGTGGGATCTCATCATCAATGAAGGAGATATAATTATCGGCCATGATGTTGTTCACTAGCCAATCCAACGATCCACTAGGACGTTCGAGGGCACATATGCTTTGTTTAGCACCTTTAGTAATGCATTTTGGTGAACCTCTGAATTAAGAAGCAGAGATAGCATAGAAATCTTTCCAGGTTGTTAGCATAGAAATCTTTCCAGGTTGTTTGCTTAACTGGTTTACAATGCAGTATTCACTGTGCTTGATGAACTTGAGAAACTCTATGGCTTATCTTTCACTTACTACTTCTTTGACTTTCTCAGGCTTAAAATTCTTTACTTGGGCCTAAGTAGTACTGGTGCATGGAGATGCATCAACCTTTTATTTTTTTTGAGTTGGGGGAGTTTAAAACCTACTGCTACAGTTAGGTGACTAACTCCTGACAATTCCATTACAGTAGTTGAGGGAGTTAGTTCTCTGATCATCACTACCTGATTCTCGTATTTCCATGGGACAGCTTTGTTGCTCTCATACGAGAATGGTTTAGGTACTTCCATAACTAACTTTGGTGTAAGTGTCGAAGAACTGACCTTGGGACTTAACTTGCCATAAAAAATAAAGGGTCAGTTTCTCCTGTAAGGTGGCTTCATGGTTTCATCTCTTATCATATTGATAGATTCAGCAGTAGGTGTGATTTCATGATAGAATTCTATCTGGCCTTCATTCATCATTCTTTGAACCATGGACCTAAACTCCATGCATGTTTGTAGGGTATGACCTACAATTGTGTGGAAGTTATAGAAGTTGTTGAGATTGTCTTCTAATTTTTCTATTGTGTTGAGCAACCTGACCTGAATCAATGCTTGCCATAACAAGAACATTGGCATCCTTACATCCTCTATGCTTGCCTTCACTTCATATTTGTTCTTAATGTCGATCAAGTTTGCAGCTGGCTCAATGTGGTGTGGTAAAGGATTGGCAGTAACGTTTGGTCCCTCATTCATCCCGAACTACAAGGCTTTTGAGTTAATTAGATTTTGCACATTTCATTTGAAAGATATGCAGTTCTCAATGTCATACCCTGTTGCCCTAGCATGGTATTCACAGTGGGAGTTAGAGTTGTACCATTATAGGTATGGTGGCTTCTTTTCTAGGACATAGATTACGGCCACTAAATGATTTTAGAGCAAGGTCTGGTAGAGCTCCTTATAGGTCATAGGGATGGGATCAAAATGTTGTCTTTGTTGATTTGCACCTCAATTGCCAGGTGCATTATTGGTTGCTTGATTGGTACTTTGGTGAACTTGTGGAGGGTAGCTTTATGGTGGGTTGGATGGGATTGCAAAGGATGGGTTGTAGGTTATGGCATTAATTGGCTGAGGGGGTATGGTGATAGGGCGAGAATACAACGTGCTTGGTTAGTGAGGGTCGAGTATTTGATGCCATTTTGGCTGAGATGAGCTAGCATAACTTATGGCATTGGCCTTTCCTTTCTTCTTTTTACTGGTAATAGGCTTCTTGCTTAATCTAGACATTTCCCCAGCTGACGTTCTACCACTCTTAATGGCTGCGTCAATCATTTTTCCAGAGAGGACTAGGTTTGTGAAGTTTTTGGTGGCATTTCCTACGAGTTTCTTGTAAGGTGTGAATGAAAGTGACTGTCATCTCTTTTTCTATAAGGAGAGGCTGGACTAGGATTGCTTCCTCTCTCCACCTTTGGGCATATTGCCTGAAACTTTTAGTGGATCTCTTCTCAAAATTCATTAGGGAAAGTTGATCCGATGCCCATCTGACACGTGCTGGTATTGATTTAGAAAGGCCTTAGCCAAGTCAGCCCATGATTGGCTTTCCACATGTCTAGCTCGATATACCACTGACCTACTGCCCTAATGAGGCTGTGTTGGAAGTAATGGATAAGGAGCTTTTCATCTTTCTCATACCCAGTCATCTTTTGTAGGTACATTCAGACATGGACATAAGGGTTAGTGGTTCCAATTAACTTTTCAAACTCTGGGACTTTGAATTTCAAGGGAATAACAAGGTTGGACACTAGAGACAGTGATTACGCGTTAAGAGCTTTAAACTTGTCACTCCCCATGATAGCTTGGAGGTGTTTTTCCAATGGCTGGAATTTGTTTACTTTTTTTACAGTCATGATGGACTTTTAACCTTCTGTTTTCTCTGGTTCTTCAGGGTCAAAGGTTATTAAATCTGCCAATAAGACTCTTGCGTTCAACCTTTGAGTGTCGGGAATAAATTGACCTGCCACAATGGGATTAAGGTAGATGACTAGCAGAGCCTGAGCGGCAAGTGTAGGAGTGGGCCATTATTCTTGTCTAGTTTCCCCTTGGGTAGGTTATGGATTATTAGCAGGGGACTTTCAGTGTTGGGAGGATCATTCCTTGTTTTAGTAGTGCTGGCTTGCCCTTTCTCTTTCATAGAGGCGGTCATTAGTTCCATAAGTTTTGTGATTTGATTTTGCATTTTGTATTGGTGACGAAGCATCTTGCCCTTAACCATTAGCTCAAGTCGCTCAATACAAGCTTTATGATCACTCTCCATGATTTGCTTACAGCATCATGTGTTATAGTGGTGCATGATGTAAGGTTTCGTGTTCCTAACTGATCTCATAATCCCTTGCACTTTTACAACCCAATTCCTGTATTAGACTTTTTTTAAAATGTATTTATTTATGAGCATTTATGATGCAATGACGAGTTAAGGTACTGAAAGATTGATGCAAGTGCAATGAAAAATGGTGAAATTAAATGTGCATATACATTGCAGATTGTAGACACCTTACTTTGTCTAGGCTAATTTTTTTTAGTGGTCGAGCTAATTTTCCACGGTCTGGGCATTTTTGACTCATCCATCATTGATAAAAAACTTGACCTTAACTCGTTTCTTTGCATAAAAAAGGATCAAAACCCATATCAAATTACGAATTTGGACTTTTGAATTAATCAAAATATTTTTTTTGAAGTCTAAATTAGATAAAAAGGTCAATGTCACATGATCACCCTACTCTTCCCTAGTTTGTTGACTAAGATCACCATCAGCCACCCTATTTGTTGGAAAATCATTTCAGCATTTAAACCAGCCACCCTATGTCCATCACATTGGTGGTAAGTTGCTGCCTACAGCCACTCTATAGCCACCAAGTTGACACCACTTTGTCCCCCCCTCAAAAATGACCAAAACACCTCCAAATTAGCTCCAAAATGCTGGTATAAATAGACCACTTCTATCTCAACAAAAAAAAGGTTAGATTTCAGCTCATTTTCAGCTTCCAAAACACATTCCTACACTAAGAAAACACTTATTCCCAACCATTACACATTATAAAAATCACCTTTATCCACACCAAAACCAAACCCTCATTGTTTCTCTCTTTTTCTTGCTTATTAACAACAAGGACAAGAGGGAAATTCAAGCCATCACTGTTGCTCCAACTATTTAGCCAAAATTAAAGTTTTGTTGGTATAACTTCTTACTTTATCACTTTTATTTTACGTTTTCCAGCATCTTCATCATTTTAGTGAGCTCCCCATGTTTCAATCACCCTCTTAGGATTCTCATGCATTATTGTGGCCTTTGGTTGTGATAGTTTAGGATTTGGATGCCTTAATACCCCTGTGAAGTGCAAAATGCCTTATTTTATCTTCATTATTTTGATAGCTCTTGCTCATGTATTTTATGCCATATCCATGCATTTTGTTATGATTAACCCATGTATGAATCATTAGCCTAACATATTTCAAGCATATTTATACATTAGCTTGCATCTTGTCATGAATCATTATCATTTTCAGCTTCCATAACATTTTCTTGTCAAAATGCATAACACTTTCTTTATCAAGACCATTGGTAAAGTTTGCATCCCCATTTATGTTTTGTGCCATCCCCTTGTATGTTCATTGTCTTCTCTTTTTGTAAATGCATGTTTGATGACTATCAAAAACTGATTTTCAAAACCTAACCGAGCCAAGCATGTTAACCTCAACAATGATGATTAGCATGAACTTAGCATTTTCCTTAAAGTTCACAAAATATCTTAAGGAAAATTAAGTTTTCCAAATCTGGAATCCTGGATAAACAAGCTCAAATCTTCTGATTTTGCAATGAAAATGGCCTTACACTTGTTCCTGAATTGTTCATGCCCTATTTTTAAGTTAAAACATTGAGTGGTATGATCAACGGGTTGTTTCATCATCCCAAAATACTCTGGGTCTGTGTAAATGAGCTCGTGATGCTCATGCCACTCTTTCCCTTTAGCCTTGGACGTTCAAATGTCATTGACTCGAGTTTGGACCTGTAAACATAAAGAAACTAAGAAATATCCCCTTTTTTGCTTTGTCCCCTATTGGCAGCAGAACTATTGCAAATTAAAAAATCCCTTTAAAATCCTAAATGATTTTTCATGAATTTTCTAATTTTTCCTCTCAAAGTGTGTCGAATTATCTTTAAAACGATGTTTTATTCAACCTCGGGTCGTTCCAGATGATAGAGTTATGATTTTTCAAATCTAAATTGTCCAGAACCTCTAGAATCTGAACATGTATTCTGGTTGGGCAATTTAGACCCACTAAATGATTTTTCTAAATTTTGCTAACATTTTTCCTAAAAGATTCATAAAATGCCCTTTTAAGAAAGGTATTGCTTGCAATTTTTTGATACCAAATGAGTCCGAGGTGATTTTTTAAATTTTGACACACCTTGTCCCTCATATGCTCTGCTAGCAGCACGATCAATCTGAACTTGAAAATTTATTTCCCTAGAAAGTGACTTTTTGGGATATTGGAACACTTTTAGATTGACCCTCATCGAGTTATGTTTCTAACGGTGTCTTGTTCACCTTCTAAAGCCTTCAAACCCATTTAGAATAAATTTGGGAAGCAGGATAGCGTGCTGGTGTCCTTTGTTTTCGGTTATGGTCAAAATTGAGTTGTTTTCCCGAGCTTCATCTTGAGACATTTGAATGTCACCATAGCACCCTGATCAACCTCGAGAACATGCTTTGACCTCCCACAAGCTTGTATCAAGGCACAAACATACTTTACATCTTTACCATCCTTGTTCACAAT
>JBBYHK010180253.1:8034-33957 GCA_038382065.1 Adansonia grandidieri | reverse complement strand
TATGCATATCCTTAGGGGGAGCATATAGAGCTTACATATAAGATATGATGCCATAAACATGCATTAGCAAGTTCTTAGGTCTCTTTAATGCTTTATATTTAATTATGCTTGAATGAGACTTAGAATGTTTGATTATATTATAAGTTAATGATTATAACTCAAACAAATTTGGTAAAAATTAAAAATACTTTTTAAACTTATGCATATGTGGTTTGAATGAAAATCTTTTAGTTGCATATTATCTTACTTATGTGACCAAATATTTTAATTTATTCAAACTTGATTTTAAAACTTATTCTAATCCAAACTTTGATTATTCATATGAGCTTCAAATGTTTAAAATCAAAAGTTTGCAATAGAATATAAAATCATGGGTTTTGGAATGCCAATTTGCATATTTTTCTAAGCATTTTTCAAAAAACTCAAGGCATGTATCGATACTTAGAGTCTTGCATTGATACAATGAACAAAAAAACCCAGAAAAACCTAGCTTTTATCGGTACAATGAACTTTGTATCGATACAACACTATGTGTATCGATACAAAAGCCTCCTGTATCGATACAACTAGTGAATGATGACTAATTTCGTGTAATTTTTATAAAAAAAAATGCAAAATTGGTCCCCTTAATGAGTTTTCACTTAAAATCCTTCAATTTTGTGATTTTTAAATCTTGATAAACATTGTTTCATAACTCATCACATGCTTAAACATTATATTTGATTCATTGATGAGTATTTCACAAATCAAATATATTAAGTGTTCATATTGTCTCATAATGCTCAAAAATACAAATTTTTCTATACATCTTTATTTTTTTTACAATAATTGGTGCCATATATGCTTCATGTTCTTCATTAATTAATATTTGGTATCACTTATTTTAAATGTCATTAAGCTCATTGAACATCTTTCATTCCTAACAAAACCTAAGCTTGTTGAATATTCTTTTATAATTAAAATCTTAGTACCTTTAATGCTCATCTTTTGCCAAGATTGTTTTTAAATTTTGCAAGGTTCATGGTGATAAATCCATCCCTGAAAGAATGAATACTTGCATAGAAAAAGGAAGCAAATTAAGCATACAACCTCTTCAAATCAAACCAAAACCATCAAGGAATGCTCAAACACTAGAAATGATAATCCTCCAAGTTATAATGAGCATATCATCAAAGTTTGGTAAGGTTGAGGTAATCATTAAAGAAATGCTATTAATTTTTTTTTCTTTAGCATTATGTTTGGTGACATATATGAGTCAATTATACATAATTGGTATTCTAGTATGTAATGTATGCTTAAAATGTTTGCTTTAAATGAATCTTTGAACACGTCTAAGTACATAATTCTCATATTTGGCATGTTTTTTTGATTAAATGTTTGCTAAAATGATTTTATTTATATATCATAAATGAGCAAATGATTTTCTAACCTATGGAAGTTTGTTACGTTTTTCTTCAAAAAAAATTTTTAACCCTCCATATGGCATCTATTGTAGTGTGCATCTGCACCAAAAATTCAAAAATTTGCATCTATTATGCACCTAAACACCAATTGGATTAATAATTCTTAAAATCCTTTAACAGTTGGTATGTTCTTTCTCTTAAATATGCTTAAATGACTACAAAAGAATACAAAAATCAGATGAACCACACATTAGGACTTAATTGCATATATTTTCTCAATAATTGGTAGACTTGTTCTTAAATGTTTCATACTTAATATACCTTCTAGAATTCTTGTTGAAATTAGACCCTTAGCTTTGAATTAATCTACTTTCACCTTTTTTATATTCCAAAAAAGGGGAGAATTTTAAGGGTCAATTTGCTTGCTTGTGCTTCATTTATATATATATGCTTATACTAGCAAATAGGAGGATTTCACATGTGCTTACATTATTTCTATTATTGAAATCCTTAATATTGTGTGTTGGTATTCTTAAAGCCAAATATGACCAAAAATGCCTTGCAAATTGTTTCAAAATAAAATCTTAAAAAAAATCCATTTCATAATGCTTTTATTAAGGGACAGTTTTATTGAAAAGCTTTAAATGATTAAAGGGAGTTTTACAAGCAAATTTACCTTAAGTTTTGTCATATCAACAAGGGGGAGATTGTTAGCTATATTAGCTTTGAATTAATCTTAGTTTTGATATAACTAAAACTTAAGCTTAATTAGCTTGTGTTTAATTATTTTCAAGACTAGTATTTTTCCATGAAATATTTTGTAAACACTTTAAAAAATACTAGAAAGTGTTTTAACTCCTTCAAGCACTCAAAAATGTGTTCTTAATACATATTTCTATATAAAACATTTTTAAGATAAGTTTTACATGTTTTAAAGTCATGAAAAGCCTTTTAAAATCGATTTTCATGTGAATGTATCGATACACTATGTGTATGTATCGATACAATGCTTGACAGTAGCTAAATAACCTTAAAATGCGGAATCACTGTTTATGTATCGATACAGTACTATTCATGTATCGAGACAGATCTTTCTATATCGATACAGGACTGTTTAATGGTCATATGTTGGACCGTTAAACACAATGTATCAATACCCACTTAGTTGTATCGATACAGAGGCACGGGAAATAATGGGAAATGATAATTTGAAGGCTTCAACGGTTATATTCCTTCACCAAATGTTCCCAACAGCTAGAATCATGATCAAGGCTATAATTAAGCCACTCCAACACCTTTAACAAGAAGAAGAACCAAGAGAATTATGCTTAAAGTCAAATCTTTTATCTTTTCCATCATTTCACTAAGTATTTCATCTTTGTATACGATTAATTCTTCTTATTTTTGTATTCTTCATTTTGTATCTTTAGATACATATTTTCTTTGAGCCAAAATTCTTATAAACACCTAACCTTTAGAGGTTTCATTTGTTTACACTCAAATCCCTATAACTACTTAGCCATTCAAAAGTAGAGAAGGTTTCTACTTAGCCTTTAAAAGTAGTGAGAGGGGGTTCTATCTTAGCCACAAAAGATAGAGGGTAGAGGTTTCTATCTTAGCCTTGAAAGATAAGGAGTGTAAAGGTTATACCTTGTCCTTGAAAGGTAAACAATTCAAGTTAGTGAATTGTGAAAATCTGAGGCAAGTGAGGCTAAGGTAAAGAATGTAGGCAATTAAGGCCGAACCTCTATAAATCATCAAGCTTGCTTCTTCTTTCCTTTTTTCTTTAATTGTTAGTTTTTATTCACTAACTTGCGCTCCAAAGTTTATTGTTTAGATTTCTCAAGTTTATTTATCAAAGTTTTAATTTACTAAAATTTTGAGAAATCAATTCACCCTCCTCTTAATTTCATTCACCACTAAAAGGTCTAACACTTAAGTATGAATTTTTTTCTTCTAGGGTTTTAGCATGTTATAAAAAGGACATTTTAGGACTTAAATTAGGGTTGTAGCTTTTGAGCCTTGTAAATCTTATTTTAATAAGAAAAGAGTAGCCACGACAACATATAAAAAGAGAAAAGAGACTTTGGAGAAGCTTGCGAACCAAAAACTTAGACTTTTTTTCCTTTAATCTTTTTTTATCTTTCTTGTAATACTTACAATGGTGAAACTCTATTATTTTCTTTTTTTCATTATTTATCATGAACTAAATTTATTTTCTACAGTTGCAATGGAATTCAACATGTAATTTGGATTATTTTATTTTCTTTTTTTGATTTTAATGATATTTGAGTTCTTTATTAAATCTTGTGCTTAATGCTTCTAGTTGCTTGATCACCAATTGATTTGATAACCCTAATCAACTTGGAAAAAATTTGTGTTTAGATCTAGATTTAATAACATATGTTTCATATCCTTATAATGATAAATTGATGTGCATGACACATAGGAATATACGAGATATTATGTATAACCAAATTAAAGTATGCTTAATGAGTTTCTCTTTAATTTAATTTGTATGGGAATATAGTAAATTAGTTAAGAGAGATATTGTTATAAGCTAGTGGAAGAAAATTATAAATAAATTAGAACTTCAGGCTAACAACTCATTATCATTAGTCAAGTTAAAAGAGCAAAGCAAATTCAAATGAAGTGTTGAGAGAAATTATAACCCTAGGCTTTTGTCATTAATTATTTGCTTTTATTTAGTTTTTAATTTATAAATTTTAATAGTTTGTTTAAGTAAGATTAAATTGTTATAATTTTAGTACCTAACAAAATTAGTGACAATTCCTCGTCGGATTGACACTTTACATTATCACTTTATTACCTGTTGCATTATGTGCACATGTTTAAATCCAATGACAAGTTCTATTGACTTACAACTTATTATTCTTTTACAAAATATGTGTATCTTACTATAATTCTTTTACAATCTTGAAATGTTTTTCTCTCAATTTTTCTTTTTTTCTTAATAATTATTGATGAAATTGATATTTAATCCATGCCAACACATAGAGACTTTTCTTTATGTAATACTAAAGCATAACTTATGATGTTATGATTCTCTAATTAACAAAAATTAACTTAGCTTTTTATTGTAGTTGTTTCCTTTTCAGGTATTATCTTCCTAGTAGCTTCACTTGAGGATAACTTTTTTTTTGTCCTTTAATATCAACTAGTTTATAGATTCTAAAGTATAGTAAAATCTTGATAAATGAATATTCAATAAATTAATAATTTTAATTAATTAAAAAAATTTGGTAATCCTAACTTGGACTGATGTATTAAAAAAATAGTCTTACTAAATGCATAAGATAAATATTTTTTTAATTTTCTCCAAGAATTAATAATTCTTAAAACTTATAAAATTCATTTAAAGAAATACTTAATATTGTGAAGAAAGATGTAAGAAAGGAGATGAAGAATGAGGACTTCCTTAATGTACACAAAGTCACTCATGATGAGGTATAAATTATATAGGAATTATGTAAATTTTGAGTTGTTTGGCAAATTGTGGTGTTGATATAGTTATCAAAGACTAAAGAAATTGGAAGAGGGGATCTAAAGGTCCTAGGCTTGGTTATATGGAAATTGTTCAATATTTGCTTCAAGATTGCATGTGATTTTATCTTTTATTGCTCTAGAAATTTGAATGAGTATTCCTAGTCAATAAGTTGTTTTTATTCCTTAGTAAATAGTTAGTTTGTTTGTGACTTTGTGGATCATGATTTGTGTTGTTAGGATTTCAAAGATTTACTAATTTTCTGTTTATTCCTAGCATTATAAATATAGAGGATGGCTAATGAATAAAAAATGTAGAATTCTATTTGCTGCATTTCACACCTATTTTCTATTTAACTTGGTATTTTTTCCTTTTTTTTTCAATTTTGATTATCTATTTTTTTCACCTTTTAAACCCATAATTCGATATCAGATCCAAATTTTTAAGAGATCTATGAAATGAAAGCTGAATTAAATTTTTCTTAAATTGCTTTTCCTATCTTTGATGGGAAAAACTATCAGCTTTGAGTAGTGAGAATGGAGATCTACCTGGAGGCTTTAGATTTTTGGGAAGACATGGAAAAAGATTATGAAGTTCTTACACTGCCAAACAATCCCACCATGGCCTAGATCAAAAGTTACAAAAAAATAAAAACTAGGAAGTCAAAGACAAAAGAATATCTATTTGCTACTATTTCAAAACCATCTTCATGAGAATAGTGTCTCTTAAAATAGCGAAAGAAGTTTGGTATTATCTAAAGGAAGAATATGCAGGAGATGAAAGGAACAAAGCATGCAGATGCTGAATTTAATAAGGGAATTTAAGTTACAAAAGATAAAAGAATCTGAGACAATCAAAGGGTACTCAAATAGATTGCTTGGCATTGTCAACAAGGTAAGATTACTTGGCACCAAATTTATTGATTTTAGAATTATAAAAAAATTCTTCTAACGGTGCTAGAAAGATATAAAGCATCTATAACCACCTTTAAGAACACAAAGGATTTGTCCAAGATCACCTTGGTAGAGTTGTTAAATGCCTTGCAAGCTTAAGAGCAATAGAGGCTTATGAGGCAAGATCATATTGTTGAAGGAGCCTTGCCAACTAAGCACCAGAAAGTTGGTAAGAACAAGAAGAAAAATTATAGGAAAAATCAAGTGTCAAGCAGTGAAAACACAACAAATAACCAAATCCAAAGTAAGGGTAAAACTCAAAGAGAAACTATTTACCTTGTTAGTATTGTAGCAAATGTCATCCACCATTCAAATGCTAGAAGAGACCAGATACAAAGTACAATAAGTGTAATCAGCTTGGGCATGAAGCCATAATTTTCAAAAGTAAATCTCAAAAGCACAAAATAGATGTTCAAGTCATTGATCAAGATAAAGAAAATCATATTTTTCTGGAAATGTGTTTTTCAATCAGGAGTTCTCTAGAATATTGGCTGATTGATAGTGGTTGTACAAACCACATGACTTGTGATATAACTCTCTTCAAAGATTTAAAGCCCACTGGAATCATAAAGGTTAGAATAAGGAATGGTTGTTATATTCCTGCAAAAAGAAAAAGAACCATCATAATTACAACAAGTTCAGGTAAAAAGATAATTTCAAATGTTTGTTGCGCACCTGATATTGACCAAAATTTGCTGAGTTTAGGTCAGCTAATAGAAAAAGGATCCAAAGTATCCCTTAAAGATTGGTATTATCTCATTTATGCTACTAGATAAAAGATTTTAAGGGTTAAAATGAGTGCTAAAAACTTCTTATTTAATCTAACAAAAGAAGAGCAGAGAGCTTATTATAATGAAATCAGTACCATAGAAATCTGGCACAGGAGACTTGGACATTGTCATCTTCAAAGAATGTTAAAAATGAAGAAGAATGACATGACAAGAGGATTACTAGTGCTTGCTGATTATATGCCAAATTATAATGTTTATCAATTCAGCAAACAAAATAGAAGGCCATTTCTTAAGTCAACTTGGAAGGCTTCACAAAAATTATAACTGATTCACACAAACATGGCATGTCCTCAAATGATGCCATCACTATAAGGTATCTCCACTATATTCTTTTCATTGACAATTTTAGAAGAATGTGCTAGATTTTTCTCTTAAAATTTAAGTAAAAAATGGCTAGAGTATTTCTGAAGTTTAAGAAAATTAAAAAATTGAAGTGGTTGCAAGATTTAATTTCTAAGGTCTAATAATGGAAAAGAGTACACCTTAGTAGAATTAATCTATTCTATAAAAAAGTAGGCTTTGAACATTAGCCTATAGCTCTCTACACTCTAGAATAAAATAGAGTCAGTAAAAGAAGAAAGAGATCAATAATAGAGATGGCCAAATATATGTTGCAGGAGAAGGAGTTACGTAAAAAATTTTGGGTAAAAATAGCCAACACAATAGCTATTCTGCAAAATCAACTTACAATAAAGGCTTTGGAAAATAAAACTACATTTGAGGCTTGGTATGGGTATAAAACTTCGTTAAGCTTTCTTAAAGTGTTTAGTTGTATGTGTTTTGCTCATGTTCCATAGGTCTTCATGACAAACCTAACAAGAAGGCAATTTCAGGCATCTTCGTGGGTTATAGTTTAATTTTCAAAGCCTACAACCCGTGTCATCTACAAACAGTAAAAATGACTATCACTAGAGATGTACACTTCAATGGGGACGAGCAGTGGGACTAAAAGATTTACAAGGAACGAATGGATCCTCATTAGATCTACAAGATAACTTTCCTGAAAAGTAAACAACAGACTAATGGTAGAATAAGTTGGAAGATGATCCTCTAATTAAAGGTATGAGGCTTTTTTAGTCATCTATCAAAGATGTAATATGGAAATATGCGAACCTATTGGCTAGGGAGAAGTACTTAAAGACCTAAAATGGAATAAAATGATGGAAAAAGAGATGTCAATGATTCAAAAAAATAGAACACGAGAGTTGCTTAATAGGTCTAAAGATACAAAAGTCATTGGAGTGAAATCGGTGTTTAGAATAAAGCTTAATACAAACAGCTCCATTAATAAATACAAGGCTAGGTTTATAGTTAAAGGCTATGCATAAATTTTTACTATTAATTATTCTGATATTTTTGCTCCTGTTGCTAGATTAGACACAATCACATTGTTACTAACAATAGTAGCACAAAAAAGTTGGAAAGTTTTCTAGCTAGATGTGAAATCAGCTTTTTTGAATGGTGTATTACATGAAAAAAAATATGTAAATGGCTAAAGGGATTTATGAAACAAGTTAAAGAAGATAAAATCTACTTATTCCAAAAGGCTTTCTATGGCCTAAAACAAGCTTCAAGAGTCTGGTACAGTAGAATATATGAACATTTGTTAAGCCTAGGCTTCGTAAAAAAGTTATCTAACTCCACTTTTTACGCCAAACATAGAGGCAGTGACTTTCTTATTGTGTCTCTATATGTTGATGATCTTTTGGTGACTAAAAATAATACAAGACTAGTTGAGGAGTTCCAAGAAGAAATGATAAGGGTTTTGAAATGATAGATCTTGGTTCTATAGATCTTGGTTTTATGATATATTTTCTTAGAATGGAAATCAAACAAAGTAAAAATAAAGTGTTCATCTGCCAAAAAAAGTGTGAAAAAAATATTAAAGAAATTTCAGATGAAGGAGTGCAAAGCAATAAACACACCAATGAATCAAAAAAAAAAGTTGAACAAGGAAGATGGTGCTAATAAAGTTGACAAAGGTTATTATAGAAGCTTGATTGGTTATTATAGAAACACATTTTATTTGTTGTAAGTCTCTTATCTTAATTTATGCATTGTGCTAGTGAAATTCATTTAAAAGCAGTAAAAAGAATATTATGTATATCAAAGGTATTATTGATTATGATGTCAAGTTTGAGGAGTGTCAAAACTTCAAGTTATGTAGATTCTCATATAGTGATTGGGGTGGATCCATTGATGATATGAAGAATACCTCATGCTATTATTTTAGCCTTGATTCAAGAGTTTTCTCATGATGCTCAAACAAGCAAGAAATTGTAGCATAATGCACTATAGACGTAGAATTTATAGCAGTAGCAAAAGTAGTAAATCAAGTTTTATGGTTAAAACAGGTTTTGCGTGATTTACATATGGTGCAGAAAGAAAACACAGAGATTTTTGTTGACAATCAGGCAGCAATTACAATCACAAACAATCTAGTGTTTCATGGGAAGACTAAACATTTTAACGTCAAGCTCTACTTTTTTAGGGAGATATAGCAAAATGGAGAAGTAACAT
This sequence comes from Adansonia grandidieri, assembly GCA_038382065.1. Classification (NCBI taxonomy): domain Eukaryota; kingdom Viridiplantae; phylum Streptophyta; class Magnoliopsida; order Malvales; family Malvaceae; genus Adansonia; species Adansonia grandidieri. Next base: position 24,785 of record JBBYHK010180253.1, on the reverse strand, counting down.
TAGTTTACTACAAGTCCAAAGATCAGCTTGTAGGCTTATTCACAAAACCACTTCCAATTAGTAAGTTCGAGCTTTTGAGGCAAAAAATTGGAGTTTGCAGTTCCTAAAGCAAAAAATATTTATTTTGATTTGAGATAAAGCTTTCTTAAGCTTAATAAAAGCATGGTTGTTTTGATTTTGTTTGAACAAGTTAGATGGATTTATTAGCGTTTAGATAATTTTTATATGGCATATATCCTGGAGGTGTTATAGCAAATACATTCTTTTAGACAAAATTCTTATTCATAAAGTGGAAATTATAATAGTTGGCTCTGTTGCTAGGGTCTTTAAATAGATAAGATCAATTGATGTTTGATAGAGTTGTTTACATAAGGGTTCTAGCCCTTTTGAGATATTTATCAACTGTATGAGTTTTTTATCTTCTAATTAGGAAAAAGTTTCTTGATATGGATGTGGAAATAATAAAAAAATAGGTTGTATCAACTCTTTATTTTGTCTAAGTGGTTTACTTTCAATGGCTCATGCCTAAAAGGTCTAATAAGGTCTATATAAAACCAATGTGTCAGGTTGTTAGTAGTTGGATATAGGGTTTAGGGCCCTAACCTTATCAAGGTTATGGAAAGCTAGTTTTGTTTTATGAAATTGCTAGTTTCATTTTAAGTATGAAAATGAATCATTTGAATATTTTTCTTAAAAGTTTAGAATAATTTTGTTTTGAGCTTCTGGTTAAGGTTTTTTTATTGGAAGAAATGGTGGATCCCTTTGAAAATTACTCTAACTAAAGGAATCTTACCTACCTGAAATTGGAAACAGATACTAAGGAGTTGAGATTAAGTTAAAATAAACAGATCTAAAGCTAAGTAGATCTTAGAAATTTTGGAATATCTTTGATGATATTGATAAGTTATAATTAGAGAACGGGGAGGTTAAAGTTTGCAAAATTTTAAGTGAGCCTAAAGACTTAACCAATGCTTTTATAATAGACTGGGTTTATTGATGCAAAAATTGTCAAAAGGTTAACTAGCTTGCACAGTCAGGGCATCTGTAAGACAAAACATTAGAGAGCACTAGAATTTATACTTCGAGGCACACTCTGATGCTTAAGTTAGTAAAGGTTGAAAGCCAATAGATAAGTAAAATAGTTTTATGTCAATGTCTCACCTTCGAGTAGGCTATTGTACCTGTAAATAAGAGTTGTCAAATGTTCTTCATTAAATGGGTTTCTACGAAGATAGAGTTTAGTCGAAAATGAGCTTCCTTAGCTGAATATCAATCTAAAATACTATCATAAGATAATCATTATCCTTAAGTATAGTCTCTTTTATCAGATAGGTATAACAATTGCTCCCCAAGGATATGGATGGTTATAAATTGACCATTCACAACCCTAAAAATTTTTTACCTAACATTTATAGAGTTATTTATGTAGACAGTTACAATGAAGCTAAGCCATCTTTTTTGTTTTATAAAGGTTCTTACCTTATACAAGACACATAAGTTGTGCAATTACTTAAATACATTTAAGGTCCTCTATAGGTATAATAATTACCCCAAATCTGAGTGTAGTTATAGAGTGACCATACTGAAGCCTAGCCAAGTGATGTTGTTTTACGTGCTAGGCTATTTTGACTATAACAGATTTGGTCGACTGATGGTTTTTCGAATGAGCATGTGTACAAGATACCTTGGCATATCCATTTATATGCTTAGTAAATTGATTGACCATATGGGTTGAATAAGCATGGTTCGTGATAACTTTATCTTTTGTTTACCGAGCTAAGCCATTGAACCTTATGGTTGTTTGATTGTTATCCATTTTGCACCACGCTAGGTGAGTGCCCGTATGCAGTAACTTGGTGTTACTCATTTATATGCCAACTTTTGTAAATGGACTATTTAGGTCAAGTAGGCTTGTTTACATGGTAACTCAATGTTACTTGTTTATATGCCAAGGTGACTGATTTCTTGTCACCGGATTCAAGTAAATTGGTATCTAGTCAACTAATTTCTGGTTGCCTACTGTCAAGTTGATTGATGTTTATAGACTAATTTCTGGTCAATTAATGTCTAGTTGACTGATTTTTGGTAGACTATGTCAGGTTGAATAATGTATGGTTGACTAATTTCTAGTTGATTGTGTCTAGTTGACTGATATCAGGTCATCTCATGTTTGCTTGACTAATTTTTAGTCGCTTGATGTTAGGTCGACTAATGTCTAGGTGACTGATTTATGGTTAACTGATCAATGATTTTCTAGTTGCCCATGTCAAATTGATTGATATCTAGTCGACTGATATCTGGTAGATTATATTAGGTTCACTAATATCTGTTCGACTGATTTCTAAAAGACTGTGTCATGTTATTGATTTATGGTCAATGAATTTTTTGGTTGACTAATGTCAGGTCGATTGATTTTTGGTTGCCTGTTGTCTAGTCAACTAATGTATGGTTTTACTGGTTGCCTAATGTCAGGTTCACTAATATTTAATCGATTGATTTCTAATAGACTATGTCATGTTGACTGATGTACGGTTGACAAATTTTTGATTGACTAATATCAAGTTGCTTGATGTCAGGTTAACTGATTTTTGGTTGATGAATTTTTGGTCTCAGGCCGACTAATGTCTGATTGACAAATTTTTGATCACCTGATGTTAGCTTGACTGATCTCTGATCAACTGATGTATTGTTTTCTGGTCGCCTAGTTTCAAGTCGACTGATGTCTGACTTCTGGTAGACAATGTTAGGTTCATTCATAGCTGGTTAATTGATTTCTTGTAAACTATGTTAGGTTGATTGATACCTACTCAACTAATTTCTAGTAGACTATGTCCTATTATTGGTGTATGGTTGACAAATTTTTGGTTGACCAATGTCAAGTCGCTTGATGCTATGTCAACTGGTTTCTGTCGATTAATTTTTGGCCCCCTAATGTCAGGTTGACCAATTTCTAGTTGACTAATGTATTGTTTTTCGGTCGCCTAATTTTAGGTCAACTTATGTCTGATTTCTAGTAGACTATGTTAGGTTCACTAATATCTGGTTGATTGATTTCTAATAGACTATGTCATGTTAACTGATGTAGGGTCGATGAATTTTTGGATGACTAGTATCAGGTTACCTGATGTTAGGTCAACTGATTTCTAGTTAATTGATTTTTGGTCTCCTGATGTCAGGTTGACTAATGTCTGTGCCGACAGATTTCTAGTCGCCTGATGTTTGGTTGACTAATGTATGGTTTTCTGGTAGCCTAATGTTAGGTTAACTGATATCTGGTTAACTAATTTCTGGTAGACTATGTCATTTTGACTGATGTATGGTTGATGAGTTTTTGGTTGTCAATGTTAGGTCGCCTGATGTTAGGTTGACTAGTTTCTAATCGATTGATTTTTGGTCACCTAATGTCAAGTCGATTGATTTCTAGTCGATTGATGTATTGTTATTGGGTCACCTAACTAATGTTTGATTTCTGGTAGACTATGTTAGATTCATTGATACATAGTCGGCTGATTTTTAGAATACTATGTCATGTTGACTAATGTATGGTCGATGAATTTTTGGGAAAGCAATGTCAAGTCACATGATGTCAGGTCAACTAATTTCGAGTCGATTGATTTCTGGTCACTTGATGTCAGGATAAATAATGTCTGCTCAGTAGATTTCTGGTTGCCTGATGTTAGGTTGACTGATCTCTGATTGACTGATGTATGATTTTTTGGTTGCCTGATGTCAAGTTGATTGATATCTGGTCGATTGATTTCTAGTAGGCTATGTCAAATTCACTGATGTCTAGTCGACTGATTTTTGGTAGACTATTTCATGCTAACTGATGTCTGGTTGACTATGCTAGTTTGACTAATGCATGGTCAACAAATTTTTGATTGATTGATATCTCTTTGACTAATGTTAGGTAGATTGATTTCTTTTTTACCTATTCCATGAATATTTCAAAAATATTCTTTTTTTTCTTCTTTTGCATGGGTTGTTTAACCTAAGAAAACATACCTCTATCTTTTGACCCATTTGGGGCTTTATAAACTCCACCAAAATTTTTCATTTTTGATTATTTTTCCTAAATCAAAGGCCAAGATATGTATGCTTGGGAGTCAATCCACAACGGCCATATAAAATTTTTGAGTGAAATGATATGCAAGGAGATAGATCCAAGCAATAAAGGTTGGTGTTCAACTTAGAAAAAATCATGACTGCTTTGTAAAAAAAAGGGATAATAATGGATAACATTTAGAGAAATAGCAGATTTGAAGCAACTATGAAAAAAAATTGCTGGGAATCGAAAACATACTCATTTTCAAGTACAAAAACTTTCAAACCCTATCAAGATTTTGGTTATGAGCATAAGGTTTGTCGTTTCCACAGACGGCGCTAATTGTTGATGCAAAAATTGTTGAGAGCTTATCAGACTATACAACCAGGGCATCTACCAAACAAAAAAGATTAGAGAGCATCAGAGTTTGTAGTCCAAGGTGCATTCCTATGCTAAAGTTAGTAAAGGTTGGAAGGAAGAAGATAAGTAAAGTGGGGTTATGTTTATGTCTCACCTTCATATAGACCATTATACCTTTATATAGGAATTGTCAAGTGTTCTTCATTATCTAAGTCTCTATAAAAATAGAGTTAATTGGAAAATGATCTTCCTCTGCTGAAGATCAAGTATATCTAAGATAGTATCATAAGATAGTCATTATCTTTAGGCACAGTCCCTCTTATCCAACAAGTATAACAGGGTTGATAGAAAATAATGCTTTTGGGATGGTTGAAAACCAGAAACTTTTATTCTCTTGCTCATGTTGCGTTCCCTCCAAGTGATTAATCGGATTTGTAAAAGATATGTTTATTTTACCATATGTTCAACGGACCTTTGGTTGGGGATCAGTCTGGAATTATATATACATTTATGATTTGTTTATGAACGTTTAAAATATCCAGAAATGTGGTTATCTTTTTAAATAGTCATACGGTGCGTTGTTTTTATGGCTTTTTTAAGTGTGGAGAAAGGAATGAGACAATAGTTTGTTTGGGAGTTTGTGCAGAGTCTATTACGATGGTCCAGGCTGTTCAATTTTATCATGGTGTTGGAGACGCTAGTCTTTTTATGTCATGTTGTGAGAGTTTTACTCTCTTACTTTTATTAAATAATAATCCATGATTTAGCAAAAATATACTTAACAATATTTTCCCCTTCATTATTATAGCAATTTCTCAAAAATGCATCTAAAATTGTTTGTTTACCTCATCAATAATTTTTTGCAATGCACACACTACATTCGACATTTTTTTTTTTTTTATGTTGTGGCAGGTTGATTTCTATGTAAATATTAATTGCTGACTCTATCTAGTGTTTTTAATTTATAAGTCATTCATGTATTTTAGTAAAAAGAAAAATAATAATATATATGTATAAATTAAAGGTATTTATGAGCCATTTTACTTGCCTAAGCCCAAAGACTTGCTTAAATTTAGAGGGTTTAGAAAAAATATTAAGACTATAAATGAGACCCGCTTAAAAATGGATTGAGTTTGGACTCTAACATTCAAGATCATTGCTCAACTAGGATCGACTTATTTTTTAATTATATAATATATATTAATTTTATGTTTACATATATTTAGCAATTTTATCATATAAAGTATAAATGTATATAATTTTATAGAGTAAGCATTAAAAAATATATTAAGCTAATTACATTTTAAAACTTAATAAAAGAAAATAATTAAATAAAAAACGTGTTTAAAAAAATAAAAAATAAAATAGGGTGGCCTAGACTACCTATTACAAATATAGACAAGCTTTAGTAGAATTTGACACCTATACGTTGAGCCAAGTTTGGGTAGGCGTAGATAGTTTTAACACCATACTTAATCCTAAGTTGGGTATAAACATCTCTAGTAGAAATATTGAAAGCATAAAATTTCTTTATAAATTAATAAATTTATTAATTTTTTGAAAAATTAATAATTTATTCATTTATCAATAAACAAATAATCTCTTTAAAATAATTTTTTTTTTAGTTCCAATAGTGTTATTTTATAGAGATTTTATTGTATACTTTTTAGTTAAATGTGTGAGCTTTTTGGCATCTCGAGCTTGAAGCTGATGGACTCAAAGGAATCATCGAAGGAAAATTGAATTGAATATGTTGATCACAGAAAATAATTAGAAAGGCATCATCTATCCATTCTCAGATACTTAATTAAGGATCGAAGAGATAAAGAGACATAATTAAAAAGAATGAATTGAACTCAACGACAAAGAGGAGGTTTCAATCCTAGAATTTATATCTTACCTATCCATTTATATGTGTGCATTGATTGTTGGCTAACAAGAGTTAGACGCATGGTTTTTGTACGAAAAATAACAGATGCCATTTATATGTGTTTAAACTCTTAAAAAATAGTTAAAGAAAACAATTGTTTCTGAGATGTGAAGGTATTATAAATAAAATTCGCAATAAATACTTTAGAGTCGATAAACATTGTCTCTTCCGGATGCAGTTGGCACCTACGAGAAAAGCAAAGATTTTAATTGAATATTTGAATTGGTACACTCACTGTATAAAAAAGAGAAAATTATATTAGTGGTTATTGATTAAAAAAATATGGACAATTTTTTTAAAAAAAATTCATTCTAATTTTTTATTTAAAAATTAGCAAAAAAATATTTCTATAAATATTTTTATTTTATATTTTAATTTTTTTGTAATTTATTGGAAAATTTTAATATTTTTTTCTCGTGGCACTATATCAACCTAAGATTTTAGCATTGTATAAGATAATATCATAAACGTAAATCATAAACACAATAAAAACGTGAAAGGAGGAATGGCGAAATCACTTTCAAGAGTTTTACAAGTTTTCCTCTAACCTAAGAAAGGTGCGTCTCTCTAGAGGCCAGATTATCCACGTCTTTTCCACGACCAAGTAGGTGCGATATATATACATATATATATTATATATATAATATATATATTATATATATATATAGTACGGTTTTTAGTGTATTTTGTAGAGAACAAATTCCTTAAAATTTTTAAGTTTTATTATACTTGCATTTCTGAAGTATCAAATTATCCTCCACGTAACATAACCACAAGAATTAATTCATTTCTAACTAGGAGGGAAATACTTTTTCTTTATTAATTAATCAAGATTTGATCCTTGCAGGTTGCTATATCGTAATGCACCCGTAAGTTGATGGGAAATATGCACTGTTAAAATTGAATTCTTTTAACTGATGTTTATATGCATTAAATAAAGATATTTTAAGTATTATTTCAATCATATTTTTATATTTAATATACTAATTTTATTGAACTAAAAAAATAATATATCAGTAATAAGTTTTTTTATATGTATAACGATAAGCAATTCATTAATATTTTATTTAAAATTATTTGTGGAGGAGATGGACTCAAAACAAAAGTAAAGATATCTCTGATCATATCATTTAAAAGAATTGTTAATTAGCAAACACAATGAGAACGTGAAAGAGGAATTGAAGAAATCACTTTCGAACATCCACTACAAGTTTATCTGTTTGTTTGTTTGTTTTTTGTTTTGAACTGTCTTCAACCTAAGAAATGTGTCTTTCTTTACGCGTGACCCGAGACCAGTTTCCACATGTGGGTTTCCACGAACGTGGAGCTCCCACCAAAATTAAATGCTAATTGACAAAATAATATTCGCATAAAGGACAGAAGTGCCGGTTTTTCCTGACTATTCATTGTATTTGCACATGATCGAATACAATATTGATTTAATTTGGATGGAGGATCAAGGACAAATGAGATATATTTCCAGCTAAAAACATTGTCGCGATACTAAAACGTAAAACGTGTTAATAGTCATTTTAAACAAGAGAAAATTTTTCAAATTTCAAGGCACCATCCTTATGTTTTAGAAGCCTAAACTCAGGCTATAAATAGCAGCTTGAGGCTGCATGAAGGACTGTATCTTTTAGCTGACATCTCTTCACTTTAGGTATTACCCATATCCAGTGTTTAAAAAGCGAGCAAATGGCTAAGCAATCTGCTGAGGTTGTTGTTGAAGGACTAAGGAAGATTCTCATCAGGCACTTAAATATTTCCATATCCATGATTTTTCATTTCATATAAATATACATACATATATACATATATGTATAGCTCCATTGTTTTACTCATTTAGCTTTAGATAATAATAATCAAATAAATGTTGGTTTGCACTGCAGTGAGCAAGAAGGGCTGGATGAGGAGGTTCAACGAAAAGTTGAGAATCTTATTGCTGAGCTCCAAGGGAGAAAGTATCTTGACCCTCGTGACCCAGATGCTCAAAGGCTTGACGATGGCTTTCACTACTTCAAGACCAACATATATGAGTAAGATGGCCATGGCAATTGGAACCACGATCTAGTTTTCAACTTAATTAATTCACGGATAAGATAATGACACTAATTTTTGTTGTTTTTTTTGGCAGCAAATATCCTGAATGTTTCAGTAAACTGGCCGAAGCCCAGCATCCCAAGGTACTATCACCTTCAACGACAATGGTCTACATCTACTTATGTGCCAACCAGAGTTCATGAACAAAGTTGTTTATCAAATTTTGATGTCTACAATATATTTAACAATGATTAATTAATTTAATCCATAAAATGTTCAGTTTTTGGTGTTCGCATGCTCGGATTCCCGAGTAAGCCCCTCGACTGTTTTGAACTTCAAGCCAGGACAAGCCTTCGTTGGCCGCAACATTGCTAATATGGTTCCTCAATTTGACCAGGTAAGGTTATTAAGTTCCCAAACCCAATTTAAGTTTAAGTTATTGGATCTGGAAATTATCACGTTTCTCCAGCTAAAGACCGTTAATTAAATTCTCATCGCGCAGCTGAGACACACTGAAATTGGTTCAGTCATTGAATATGCTGTTAAAGCTCTTCAGGTGAAACAATTAATAATCTATATTTATATTCATTTCTCCCAGATTTTGTTCCTTTTTTTACACGTAATAAAAGGATGAAAACGGTGCTTTTACAGGTAGAAAACATCTTGATCATAGGACATAGTCGTTGCGGTGGTATAGAGAGGCTAATGAATCTTCCGGATGAACATTGCCCTCACACTCATACTTAGTAAGCCTATATTATGAACTCCAAATTACTATTCTTAATTATGGAAATCCCACCTTTTTTCAGATAAAATATTAATGTTTTTTGATGACTTGGAATATTTAATTATTTCTGAATTGTGCAGTGACTTCATAGATGACTGGGTGAAAATTGGTTTGCCAGCAAAGAAAAAGGTCCTGGAAAAGGCTAATGACCTGCCGTTTGAAGAACAATTGAAGCTGTGCGAAAAGGTAATTAATTAAGCCGCCCAATTCCAACTTTTTTTTATTTCATCATCATTCATCAAACATACGGATTGTTCATAGCAAATTAAGGTTGAACAGAAAATTAACTTGATTATTAATTAATAAATTGTGGATGGATGCAGGAATCAGTTAAGAACTCGATGTCGAATCTACTAACGTATCCATTTGTGAGAAGTGCAGTGGTGAATGGAACTCTAACATTGAGGGGAGGTTACTATGACTTCGTAAATGGAACTTTTGAGCAATGGAACATGTGTACCAAACCAATCATACCAGAAGGGGGGCCCTTGCCTATTAATTTTTGAGTTTAAGCCACTGAGGTCTCATCTCATCTAGAGGTAGATCCAGCATCAGCATTTGATCTGCTGCACTAGGTCTTTATCTATGAATGGTAGCAAGTGTGAGCTTGTTTGCTCTAAATAAATTTGTGTGATTGTTGAAAAAAATAATAATTTGATATTTCTGAAGTTTACCTGAAGTGTCTAAGTTCATGTGATTTTTAGTTGTTCTACATGTGTGTGTTCATCTGTTATGTATGTACTTTGAATAATGAAATACATGCGTGCATTAACAGTGGTTCCTGCATGGGTCTTTAATTGGGTTATGTAACTACTCATGTAGTGTACCTATTTATACCATTTCTGGAAGTGAATAAAATCAATCAAATTTGAGCCTTCTTCCTCACTAAAATAATTCCTCTCTCTCTATTAAAGTGATGTTAGAGCCGGTTTACACGGATTTAAAGTCAAGCAATGGATATTTTCATTCTAATTTCCTTGTCTTACAAAGGAGAGTTATGAAAGTTGGTTCTTCCTAAGAGAGTCTTGTTTAGATCTCAAGATGTGTAGTTGATGGTAAAAAAAGGTTATATGTAACCTTAAGATATTTTAATACAAACCTGAAAAAAAAAATGTTTTGTCAAAGACAAGAAAGAAGGATCAACAAGTCTCTTACCCTCATCCATCAGGAGTTGGATGAATAACTGTTTTTGAAACTAGCTAGTGCTACTACCTTAAAGGAAACTTGGGAGATTTTGCAAAGCTTTCTTCAAGGAGTTGACAATGTGAAGAAGTTCCGACTGCAAGCCTTAAAAGGTGACTTGAAAGCATTGTATATGAAGAAGTCCAAATCTATTTCACACTATTATTCAAGGGTGAACATAATTGAAAACCAATTGAAAATGTATGATGAGAAGTTAGTAGATGTTCATACGGTGGAGAAAATTCTTTGTTACTTGACTCTTAAATTTGAGTCTCTGGTGGTCCAACTTCTTTTTTCTTCCTTTACAACTTTCTTTTTCTTCTTAATATTACTTTTAAACCCCTCAAAGTTTATTTCTAGTTGGACATCATTTGCTTTAAAACATATCTTTTTTTTCTGTCTCTCTAAAATCTTTAAACTATTCCTTTATTACTTGTATCTCCTCCTCATCATCATCTAAGACCAAGTTGTCCTCAACCCACTCACCTGTCACTATTTTCGAACACAGCCACATTGGCTTTATCTTCATCTGAATCATTTATAACCACATCTTGACTATCAGTAGTAACACCTTGGGATCCAATTACATTGTCATCATTAACAGCATTTGAACCGCCAAACACTGATGCATTTTTACTACCAAATTCCCCGTTTGTTGCCTCAACACATCAGGCAGTAATGGGACGTCATCATCAGACTTTGGTATGCCAACACTACGCTCAACATATATATATATATATATATATATGTATCCCTCCTTACACTTATAATATGATTTATTATCATAACATTGCTTAAGACCATCCTCTAACCTATCTTCTAGCTCACAATAATAAAAACTATTGACAGAAGCATAACAAGCTTCTTCAACCATCTTAGGCTGAAGTAGGATTGTTTTCTAAATTACCACCCAAATGCAAAATTATTGAACGCTTTAACCAAGTCATAATATAATTCTACTCCAATAACAAATATTATATATATTATTGTTAAAAAAATTTCAAACTATTGTTTCAATAACAGAGATGAGAATATGCACACTATATCGAACATGATATACTGTTGCGATAGGTAGGATCGAACATCATAGTACTCAACACAATCAAATACCAAAGAGTAAACAAACTTGATTTTCTAATTCACGGTATAATTTCAAGAGACCAAAAATATATAAACAGCAATATCTACAAAATTAAATAATAAAATATAAAACCTTCACCAGCCACCACAAACCGATCCACTGTAAACCTAATTTATTAATTTCTCAAGTACGAACTTTAAAGAGAAGAAGATAAAAGGCACTAACCCACTACAAAGGCTAACCCAACTTCTAGGAAAAGTTTACTAAAAGCTTTAACTTTTCAAGCCCTTTCAACTTGTGGTCTCAAGTCCAATAGCGAATCACCTATTGCCTTGTCACTCCAACAAATGTCAAGGCTAATAACCCAAACAAGCAAAAGACCCTCCGACACTCTTAATGCAGGTTTAAATTTTCTGACAATGAGAAATGTTTTTTTTTTTTTTTTTTCAAACTGAACTAAAAAACGAAGGACTTATCTCACTACAAGAAAATGCATGTTTAGTGGCAGAGAAGATGGTCACTAATAGCACAAAATTTAATCACTATAATTCCTAGTGACCAATTTTCAAGCCGTTACTTGCTGTCACAAAACCTCCTTCACTATTTTAATAGCGACGACTTTCAACATTTGGTCACAATAACTCAATTCTTAGCTCAATTCTTTTGTGACTAATATCTGTGTCACAATAATTATTTTATCAGTCATCACTTCCATGAATTTGTCACAATAGCTGAATTCTTTTGTGACCAATAACTTTGTCACAATAACACTTCTTTTTTGTGACGAGCGTTTAGACGCTGAAACATTAACAGTAGTGACAGAAATTCTCACTACTATTTCATTAAGTAGTGTCCAAATCACTTGCGATCAAATTGTCACTATTAAATATTATTTTTCCGGTGATACACAATTATTATTATTAAAGAAAATGAAATAGAAACAATGTGCAACAATAGCCATCCATTAAAATATAAAAACAATATCTTATTACTTTTATAAATTAACAAAAATGAGTCATAATTGCAATTTACAAAGACTTACAACTTTGTGATCATCTTTTGAGTAAAATAGTACAAGAAAGAAAAGAACGAAAAAATAACTGAAATGATCATAAATAAAAGCTTGATCTCAAGTTCCCATTTCTCCAAGAAAGCACTGATTGATTGATCCAAGCACTGTTTTCCAGATTCTTTACTCAAAAAAAGCAGAGATTGAGATTAAGCTTGCAAAGAAACATTACAACGAAAATGAACAATAAGAAACCTTTATTTTGACAAACAAATCACTAGATAAAACCATCTATTCTTTTGATCTCTACAATGATCCCAAAGTATCTTTTGATCTCTACAATGATTTTCCTTTCCATCATATGCTGAATTAAGTGCATCAAACTAATTATATTAGAATATGGATATGCTATTTTTTATATGAAGAAGGTTTCTCTACCAAAAGAAGAAACAAAAATAAACTAATGGGATGATACTCACAAGCTTGTCTACAAAAGAATGAGTGGTTGTGCTTAGAATCAACAATTTTTGGTAAAATAAACCTGCATCATTTAATTAAATAGAAAATCACAGCATCTGTTTAGGATTTACTAGCATTCTTATGCATCAAAGCATGAATTTGGCAGTTTCAAGTTGTATAACAGTTCATATTGGCTGCAGACCCAGGAGTCATTTTGTATATAAGACAAATCAGCATTTATAAAAGATTATTTTTTTGGAAAACGCTTGGTGCTTACCTCATTCGGAGCATTACCACATTGGTTACAACTATCGATTAATGCAAACTAAGAAGAAAAATGAAAAAACAACTAGAATTATTTGAAAAGCCTAAACATGAGGAATAATGCATAAGTGTCAATTATAACCATCCAAGTAAATTTAAATATTCAAATCAAAATTCACTTAATTACCTCTTCTTATTCCTGGTGCACAATGGCATTATTATCTTCCCTTAGATAATCTTCCTCTGTAGTATTCTATCATCCGATTAAAACATGTACTAAAATTAATCAAATTGAAGAAACTTAAAACAAAAACAACCTTTCAGTATATAATAAGAATAATAATAGTAATAATAATAATTAAGTGGGACTATGGGACCCTTGCTTCAATTTAGAAGAACTTCATAATCAGAGAGGTTGGACACATCAGCTTGGTCTCTACGAGTCATCCCCTCACCTCGAGCACTCTGAAACATAAATAACAAAAGGAAAAGCTCATCATAAAATCCGGTAAATTTCTAGCACATTAAGAAATAATAATACTTAACAGTTATACCTTCATTAATCGAGAAAGTGAAGGAAGTACATTAATTGGTGGGTATATCTGTTGAGAAAATAAATAAAGTGAAGATCATTAATAAAAACAAGAACTTACAAGAAAAAGAAAGTATTAGTTTAAAGTGCTTGCCTTAAAGTGTTTATGGGCCAGCCTTTGCCCCTGACAAAATAAATAGCAACAGATCATATGCACATAACATTAATATAAGCTAATTAATTTTATAATTCCGTCCAAAGAAACCTAAAAGAAAAAAAAACCATCAATTTTCTAAGTGAATCGAAACAAAGAACAACATTCTTGACAAGATCACAATTACATATTTTATATATGATAACAAAAAGTTAATTAATTTGCCACGCCGAAAGGGGTTAGGAAAATGAAAAACGGAACGACGTGGCAGAATATGATCGGAGAAGAGGGATCCAACATCCAAGCAAATCTAACTTTTATTTTTTGAAGCGGTAATTCTGGAGCTGTGTGTGATGCAGGAGAGAGTGGGACCGGAAGCCGGCACACCTCAAAACATATCGTCTACAACAAATATATAATAATTAATTAATTAATATTTAAATTTATGTAAAATTTATAAAAAAAATTATATAAAGTTTATGCTTATAATTAATAAATTTTTATAAAATTTTTTATTATAATTAAATAATTATAATATTGTAGTTAAAAAATTTTTATTCTTTTGGCCCTTTGCCTTGCTATGATTCTATATAATTAGACTTGGATTTGATTGGGTCCGAGCTTTATTTTTTTTTTTAGGTCATTTCTATTTAAAATAGTAATTTTAATTGAAAATAATATGTTTTTATTTAAATTTAATTATAAAATATATAAATTAATATAAAAATTATTTTTAATAGGATAAATAGTAATTCGAATTTAAATGAGCAGGACTAGATAAATTAAATTCGGACTTAAATTTAGAATTTAAAATATTTTCAGACCACGGTTAGCCCATGCCTAGCTCTATATATAATTAATACACTATATAAAATATGATACGACACATATAAAGTTAATATAAATAAAATTTAAATATATTAAAATTTATATAATATAAATTATTAATGTATAAAAATGTATCTAAATATAAAATATCTTAAATACGATTATAATATAACAAATACACAAACATGATAGAATATACTAATTAATTTACTTGATAATATTCGATATGATTATACAAATATGAGATAACTAGAATAATTAAAAATGATAAAAAAATATATTTCAAAATCTATATAATATAACTTATTAGGGTAACTTAACCTAACTTTTTGGTTATAATATAAGCTCATGTATAGATCTAGTTTGTTATCATATTAAAACTACCACTTCACCTATTTCTAGGAGATGGATTATAGCAAGGTTGAGATTCAATCTAGTAGTTGAAAATCTCTCTTCTTCATTCCAATTAAATTTTAATCTTCTTTGTAAAAATAATCGCATAGTTACAAAATGCTATTTAATAAATTAGAAAGCTAGCAACTCTTTTTCTTTAGTTTAGTATTTTACATTTTTATGTAATTAAGGTAGATTAATAAGTTAATTATGAATAATTAATTATAACTATATAAATAAACAAATTAAAGATAAAATAGTCTTTTATATATGAAACCGGTTTTGGGTCATTTTAAAGGATCAAAAGTTGTTGTACTCTAAACTAACAACTATAGATATAATGATTAATTGAAAATAAAACAAAAAACTTTACTGACCTTTTTCCCAAATATATCGACATGATGTTCCAACAAAATATATTTCGAACTCATGATCAATATACAAGATTTTAGTACATTCGACACGTATAAGTTTGTAATTTTTACGGTATGATTTCAATGGTCATTGTTTAAATTGGTTATTGTGATGACATATGATTGACATTAATTTGTATTCTTCAGTAACTAAGCTTTTGTATCAAAAAGTTAATTTTAAAGTGACAAATAATTTTGTTGTCACAACAATGTATAATAATAGTAAACAACTTTTTAGTTGTCACTATATTGTTTCCCTCCGTGAGAATAGTGGCCGCCAAATTTGATAATACTTAATAGTGACAAGTTTTTAGCGACAAACAAATTTGTGCCACAATAATGCATTTATCGTGACGGTTTAATTATGAAAAAAATTTAAACCATCACAATTACTATTACAATAGTAATCAAATACTAATTCATCACAATTATTATTGTCAGTAGTGTCATACAAAATTTTCGTTACAAGAGAACTACTATTTGTTACGAAACTTCTCATAATCACAAGAAAATTGTCACTAAAATCCTTCATCGTTGTAATGTCTCTAAATTTCTAAGAATGGTTGTAGTAAAGGATTTTATGCAAAACGATAGATTTTTCACAAAAACAGAACGATTTTTCAAAAAGAAATGTTCAAAGTTTCTGCCTTTGTTCAAACTGATACGATGGTTTTGTTAAAACTAATACAAGGGCTTCGGTCAAAACAATTTTTTTTTTTTAGAAAATAAAAGGCAAAAAATTATTAAGATTTACTAAATTCATTAATTAGATTTTTACATTTAGTTAAAAAAAATTGACATGGGAAATAAAATTAATAGAATGAAATGGATTTTCAGTTCTAGTGGCACAATAATTTGGTTGAGGCTGCTACAGATTTTCTTTATAAATGATGTTAGGAATTGGGGTAGAGTGTGTGGCAGAAATATATTATAAAGGATCTAAGTTGAAAAAAGGCTGTAGTATAGGGGCCAATTTTATAGTTAAGCTATAATAAAATGCTTGGTTGAGTTTGGTGTCATAAGTCAAGTAATATTAATTTAATCAGAAAAAATATAAAATTAACAACAAATTCGAAGTTAAATATTAATATAATAAGAGTATTTATATCTTTTAAATTTTTTTATATTTACCCATTCTTTCAAAAAACCACCCACCTTTCTTAAAAAATTCTCATTTTTCCAAAATAAACTACTCATATATAAATTTGTTTTTAATATATATATATATATATATTCACCATATAGTAGGTGTACTTGCATCTAGCATTAAT
>JBBYHK010179821.1:0-33987 GCA_038382065.1 Adansonia grandidieri | reverse complement strand
GCCTCCTTTGCTTGCATTTCCATGATTAGTCCTTGCAAAGCTTGCTCCATGCGTTTAGTCTTTGCCCTAGTCATTGGGCCTCCAATTCCTTGCAAAGGATCATAAGAATGGTTGGAAATAGGTGTTTGTGCAAGTTGATCTCCATCACGAGAAATGCTTTTCTTTTAACCATTTTCCTTATAATTCGTGTTCACCCTTGAAATGGACAAACTTCAATACTCATAGCAATCTCCATTCTTTTTGTTATGGCACTACAATCATGTTCTCTCTATTGGGATACATGACATTGATGCCTTAGATTTGCAAAAAAAGCTTTTCCTTCCACCTTTTTCCCTATAATCAAAGTTCATCCATGAAATAAGACAAACTAGGATACTCATAATAATCTTTAATTCTTTTTGTTATTTGCACACAATCATGTTCTCCACATTGGGATACACGATTTTGATGCTTTGGATTTGCAAGAAAAGCTATTCTTTCCACCATTTTCCTTGTAATTAATGTTCTCCCATGGAATGGGACAAACTTCGATACTCGTAATAATCTTTATTTTTTTTGTTATGGGTACTACAATCATGTTCTCCCCATTGGGATACGTGATATTGATGCTTTGTATTTGTAGGAAAAGTTTTTCTTTCCACGATTTTTCTTATAATTAAAGTTCATTATGAAATGAGACAAACTTGGATACTTATAATAATCTCCAATCTTTTTGTTGTTGGCACTACAATCGTGTTCTCCATATTGGGATAAACGATATTGATGCTTTGGATTTACAAGAAAAGCTTTTCTTTCCACCATTTTCCTCATAATCAATGTTCATCTACAAAATGAGACAAACTTGGATACTTATAATAATCTCCATTCTTTTTGTTATTCGCACTACAATGATGTTCTCTATATTGGGATACACGATATTGATGCTTTAGATCTACTATGAAAGTTTTCTTTGCTCCATTTTTTTTATAATTAAAGTTCATCCATGAAATGAGACAAACTTAGATAACCATAATAATCTCATTCTTTTTCTCATTGGCACTATAATAATGTTGTCCACATTGTGATGTAGAATATTGATGCTTTGGATTTGCAAGAAAAGCTATTCCTTCCACCGTTCTTCATGTAATTAACATTCACCCATGAAATGGAATAAACTTTGATACTCGTAACAATCTCCATTCTTTTTCAATTGGGCACTATGATCATGTTCTTCAAATTTGGATACAGAATATTGATGCTTTAGATTTGCGAGAAATGCTTTTCTTTCAACCATTTTCCTTGTAATTAGTGTTCACCCATGAAATGGACAAACTTCAATACTCGTAACAATCTCCATTCTTTTTGTCATGGGCACTACAATCATGTTCTCCCTATTGGGATACATGACATTGATGCTTTGAATTTGCAAGAAAAGCTTTTCCTTCCACCATTTTCCTCATAATCAATGTTCATCCAAGAAATGAGACAAACTAGGATACTCAAAATAATCTCCAGTCTTTTTCTTATTGGCACTAAAATCATGTTCTCCACATTAGGATAAACCACATTGATGCTTTGGATTTGCAAGAAAAGTTTTTCTTTCCACCATTTTACTCATAATCAAAGTTTATCCATGAAGTGAGACAAACTTAGATACTCCTAATAATCTCCATTCCTTTTGTTATTGGCACTACAATCACGTTCTCCATATTGGGGTAAACAACATTGATGCTTTGGATTTGCAAGAAAGCTTTTGTTTCCACCATTTTTCCTATAATCAATGTTCATCCTTGAAATAAGACAAACTTGGATGCTTATAATAATCTCTATTCTTTTTGTTATTTGCACTATAATCATGTTCTCCACATTGGGATACACGATATTAATGCTTTGGATTTGCTCGAAAAGCTTTTCCTTCTACCATTTTCCTCATAATCAAAGTTCATCCATGAAATAAGGCAAACTTGGTTACTCATAATAATGCCCATTCTTTTGTTTTTGGCACTGCAATCATGTTCTCCACATTAGGATAAACAACATCGATGCATTGGATTTGCAAGAAAAGCATTTCCTTCTACCATTTTCTTTATAATTAAAGTTCATTTGTGAAATGATACAAACTTGGATACTCCTAATTATCTCCATTCTTTTTGCTATAGGCACTACAATCATGTTCCCCACATTAGGATATATGATATTAATGCTTTGGATTTGCTACAAAACTTTTTTTCCACCATTTTCCTTATAATTAAAGTTCATTCGTGAAAAGAGACAAACTTGGTTACCCATAATAATTTTTGTTCTTTTTGTTATTGGCACTGCAATCATGATCTCCACATTGGGGCACATGATATAGACACTTTGGTTTTGAAAGAAAAGCTTTTCTTTCTGCCATTTTCCTTGTAATTAATGTTCACCTGTGAAATGGGGCAAACTTCAATACTCGTAATAATCTCCAAACTTTTTGTTATGGGCACTGCAATCATGTTCTCCCCATTGGGATACACGAGATTGATGCTTTGGATTTGCAAGAAAGCTTTGCTTTCCATCATTTTCCTCATAATTAAAGTTCATCTGTGAAATGAGACAAACTTGGATACTCATAATCAACTCTTTTGTTTTTGTTATTGGCACTAGAATCATGTTCCCCATATTGGGATACACAATATTGATGTTTGGATTTGGATTTGCAAGAAAAAGCTTTTCTTTCCACCATTTTCCTTGTAATCAAAGTTCATCCGGGAAATGAGACAAGCTTTTCTTTTTGTTATTGGCACTGTAATCATGTTCTCCACATTGGGATAAACGACATTGATGCTTTGGATTTGCAAGAAAAGGTTTTCTTTCTACCATTTTCCTCATAATCAAAGTTCATCCGTGAAATGAGACAAACATGGATGCTCATAATAATCTTTATTGTTTTTGTTATTGGCACTGCAATCATGTTCTCTATATTGGGATAAACGACATTGATGCCTTGGATTTGCAAGAAAAACTTTTCATTCCACCATTTTCCTCATAATCAAAGTTCATCTGTGAAATGGGGCAAACTTGGATGCTCTTAATAATCGCCAGTCTTTCTGTTATTGGCACTACAATCATGTTCTCCATATTGGGATACATGATATTGATGATTGGATTTGCTAGAAAAGCTTTTCTTTTCACCATTTTCCTTGTAATTAAAGTTCATCCATGAAAGGAGACAAACCTGGCTACCCATAATAATCTCCATTCATTTTGTTATGCACACTACAATCATGTTCTCCACATTGGGGTACACGATATAGATGCTTTGGATTTGAAAGAATAGCTTTTCTTTCCACCATTGTCCTTGTAATTAATGTTCACCTGTGAAACAGGCCAAACTTCGATACTCATAATAATCTCCATTCTTTTTGTTATGGGCACTACAATCATGTTGTCCCTATTAGGATGCACGATATTAATGCTTTGGATTTGCAAGAAATGCTTTCTTTCCCACCATTTTCCTTGTAATTAATGTTCACCCGTTAAATAGGACAAACATCAATACTCGTAATAGTCTCCATTTATTTTGTTATGGGTACTACAATTATGTTCTCCCCATTGGGTTACATGAGTTGATGTTTGGATTTGCAAGAAAAGCCTTTTTTTCCACCATTTTCCTCATAATCAAAGTTCATCCGGGAAATAAGACAAACATAGATACTCATAATAATCTCCATTCCTTTTGTTATTGGCACTAGAATCATGTTCTCCACTGTTGGATAAACGACATTGATGCTTTGGATTTGCAAGAAGAGGTTTCTTTTCACCATTTTCCTCATAATCAAAGTTCATCCATGAAATGAGACAAACTTGGACACTCATAATAGTCTCCATTCTTTTTGTTATTGGCACTACAATCATGTTCTGCACATTGGGATAAATGACATTGATGCTTTGGAATTGCAAGAAAAGCTTTTTTTTCCCACCATTTTTCTCATACTTAAAGTTCATCCGTAAAATGAGACAAACTTGGGTACTCCTAATAATCTAGATTCTTTTTTTATTGGCACTACAATCATATTCTCCATAATGGGTTACACGATATTGATGCTTTGGATTTGCTTGAAAAGCTTTTCTTTCCACCATTTTCCTTATAATTAAAGTTTATCCATGCAAAGAGACAAACTTGGATACCCATAATAATCTTCATTCTTTTTGTTATTGGCACTACAATCATGTTCTCCATATTGGGATACATGATATGGATGCTTTGGATTTGAAGGAAAAGCTTTTCTTTTCGCCATGTTCCTTGTAATTAATGTTCACCCATGAAATAGGGTAAACTTTGATACTCATTATAATCTCCACTCTTTTTGTTATGGGCATTACAATCATGTTCTCCCCATTAGGATACATGATCTTGATGCTTTGGATTTTCAAGAAGAGCTTTTCTTTCCACTATTTTCCTTATAATCAAAGTTTATCCTTGAAATGAGACGAACTTGGCTTTTCATAATAATCTCCATTCTTTTTGTTATTGGCACTACAATCATGTTCTCCACTGTGGGATACACGATATTGACACTTTAGATTTGCAAGAAAAGCTTTTCTTTCCACCATTTTCCATGTAATTAATGTTTACCCGTGAAATGGGACAAACTTTCATGCTCGTAAGAATCTCCATTCTTTTTTTTATGGGCACTAAAATCATGTTCTCCACATTGGGATACACAATATTGATGCTTGGATTTATAAGAAATGCTTTTCTTTCCATCATTTTTCTTGTAATTAATGCTCACCCATGAAATAGGACAAACTTCAATACTCGTAATAATCTCTATTCTTTTTGTTATGGGCACTGCAATCATGTTCTCCACATTAGGATACATGATATTGATGCTTTGGATTTGCATTCTTTTCTTTGGCACGGCTAGGCCATCCTGGACTTAAACCAAAGACCTTGCTTGTGAAGTAAATCATCTCTCCTACGGTCCAACCAATTGGGAGAGAATCAATAGATTCCTTTTCGGGAGTGATTCATCTTTCCTGAATGCAAGATACAACTCTTCATTGCACTACGCTCTCTAAGTGTACTTGGCCCCCTTCTTCCTCACCATGGCAAGTATTTGTGAAATAAGAAACAACTCTGATGGGAAGAAAAAAAAGAGGGCATTAAGAGACCCTCTTAGCTTAACCCTAAACATTCAAAGATCTTTTTTTAAACCTGCCCCCATTTTGAGTCAAGAGAGATAAATAGGCACATCCCATTGCACTGATCGGGGTCGTTCGTAGTGACAGGGGGGTCAAAGACTAAGAAGTGAATTATTTAGTTGCACCATTTTCCTTGTAATTAAAGTTCATCTGTGAAATGAG
The DNA here is from genome assembly GCA_038382065.1 of Adansonia grandidieri. Taxonomy (NCBI): domain Eukaryota; kingdom Viridiplantae; phylum Streptophyta; class Magnoliopsida; order Malvales; family Malvaceae; genus Adansonia; species Adansonia grandidieri. The sequence continues at coordinate 28,668 of JBBYHK010179821.1, read as the reverse complement.
ACAAATTTGGATACCCATAATAATCTCCATTCTTTTTGTTTTTGGTACTGTAATCATGTTCTCCACTTTGCGATACATGATATTGATGCTTTGCATTTGCAAGGAAAGCTTTACTTTCCACCATTTTCATTATAATTAAAGTTTATCCGTGAAAAGAGACAAACTTGGATACCTATAATAATCTCTATTCTTTTTGTTATTGGCACTACAATCATGTTCTCCACATTGGGATACACGATATTGATACTTTGGATTTGCAAGAAAAGCTTTTCTTTCCACCATTTTCCATGTAACTAACATTCACCTGTGAAATGGGACAAACTTTGATACTCGTAACAATCTCCATTCTTTTTGTTATGGGCACTATAATTATGGTCTCCACATTGGGATACACGAAGTTGATGCTTTGGATTTGCAAGAAATGTTTTTTTTCCACCATTTTCCTTGTAATTAATGTTCACCTGTAAGATGGGATAGACTTTAATACTCTAATAATCTCCATTCTTTTTGTTATGGGCACTACAATCATGTACACCACATTGGGAAACACGATATTGATGCTTTGGTTTTGCTGGAAATGCTTTTCTTTGCACCATTTTCATCATAATCAAAGTTTATCTAAGAAATGAGACTAACTTGGATACTCATAATTATTTCCATTTTTTTTCTTATTGGAACTACAATCATGTTCTCCACATTGAGATACACGATATTGATGCTTTGGATTGGCAGGAAAAGCTTTTCTTTCCATCCTTTTCCTTATAATCAAAGTTCATCCGTGAAATGAGACAAACTTGGATACTCTTAATAATCTCCATTCCATTTGTTATTGGCACTATAATCATGTTCTCCACATTGGGATACATGATATTAATGCTTTGTATTTGTTGGAAAAGCCTTTCTTTCCACCATTTTCCTTATAATTAAAGTTCATCCATGGAAAGACACAAACTTGGATACTCATAATAATCTCCATTCTTATTGCTGTTGCACTACAATCATGTTCTTCGTTTTGGGATACACGATATTGAAGCTTTGGATTTGCTAGAAAAGCTTTTCTTTCCACCATTTTCATTGTAATTAATGTTTACCCATGAAATGCGACAAACTTCGATACTCATAATAATCTCCATTCTTTTTGTTATTGGAACTACAACCATGTTCTCTAGATTAGGATAAAGGATATTGATCCTTTGGATTTGGAAGAAAAGCTTTTCTTTCCACCATTTTCCCTGTAATTAATGTTCACCCATGAAATGTGACAAACTGCGATAGTCGCAATAATCTCCATTCTTTTTCTTGTAGGCAATACAATCATGTTCTCTTCATTGGGATACATGTTATTGATACTTTGGATTTGCATGAAAAGCTTTTCTTTCTGCCATTTTCTTGTGATTAATGCTCACCATGAAATGTGACAAACTTTGGTACTCGTAATAATCTCCATTTTTTTGTTATGGGCAATACAATTATGTTCTCCCTATTAGGATACATGTTATTGATGATTTGGATTTGCTTGAAAAGCTTTTCTTTCCACCATTTTCCATCTAATTAAAGTTCATCTAAGAAATTAGGCGAACTTGGATGCTCAAAATAATCTCTATACTTTTTGTTATTGGCACTACAATCATGTTCTCCCCATTGGGATACATGATATTAATGCTTTGGATTTGCAAGAAAAGCTTTTCTTTCCACCATTTTCCTTGTAATTAATGTTCTTTCATGAAATGAGATAAACTTCAACATTTGTAATAATCTCCATTCTTATTGTTATGGGCACTACAATCATGTTCTCCACATTGGGATACACGATTTGATGATGCATTTGATTTTCAAGATAAGCTTTTCTTTCCACCATTTTCCTTATAATTAATGTTCACTCGTGAAGTGGGACAAACTTTGATACTCGTAATAATCTCCACTCTTGTTGTTGTTGGCACAACAATCATGTTCTCCACATTGGGATACACGATTTTGATGCTTTGGATTTGCAAGAAAAGCTTTCTTTTCGTTAATTTCCTTATAATAAAAGTTCTTTCGTGGAATGAGACAAACTTGGAGGCCCATAATAATCCCCATTCATTTTGTTAGTGGCACCACAATGATGTTGTCCACATTGGGATACATGATATTGATGCTTTAGATTTGAAGGAAAAGTTTCCATCATTTTCCTTGTAATTAATGTTCACTCATAAAGTGGGACAAACTTTGATACTCGTAATAATCTCCATTCTTATTGATGTTGGCACAACAATCATGTTGTCCTCATTGGTGTACATGATATTGATGCTTTGGATTTGCAAGAAAAGTTTTTCTTATTGCCATTTTCCTTATAATCAAAGTTCATCCGAGAAATGAGACAAACCTGGATACCCATAATAATCTCCACTTATTCTGTTATTGGCACCATAATCATGTTATCCACATTTAGATACATGATATTGATACATTGGATTTGAAAAAGAAGCTTTTCTTTCCACTATTTTCCTTGTAATTAAGGTTCATGCGTGAAATGGGACAAACTTTGATACTCGTAATAATCTCTATTCATTTTGTTATGGGCACTACAATCATGTCCTCTCTATTAGGATACATGATATTAATGCTTTGGATTTGCAAGAAAAGCTTTGTTTCTGCCAATTTCCTTATAATAAAAGTTCATTCGTGAAACGAGAGAAACTTGGATACCTATAATAATCTCCATTCCTTTTGTTATTGGCACCACAATCATGTTGTCCACCTAGGGATACATGACATCGCTGCTTTAGATTTGAAAGAAAAGCTTTTCTTTCCACCATTTTCCTTGTAATTAATGTTCACTCATGAAATGGGACAAACTTTGATACTCGTAATAATCTCCATTCTTATTGTTGTTGGCACAACAATCATGTTCTCCTCATTGGTGTACATGATATTGATGCTTTGGATTTGTAAGAAAAGCTTTTCTTACGGCCATTTTCCTTATAATTAAAGTTCATCTGAGAAATGAGACAAACCTGGATACCCATAATAATCTCCACTCATTTTGTTATTGGCACCACAATCATGTTGCCCACATTTGGATACACAATATTGATGCTTTGGATTTGAAAGAGAAGCTTTTCTTTCCACTAATTTCTTTGCAATTAAGGTTCACCTGTGAAATGGGACAAACTTTGATACTCGTAATATTCTCTATTCTTTTTGTTATGGGCACTACAATCATGTCCTCCCTAGTAGGATACATGATATTGATGCTTTGGATTTACAAGAAATCTTTTCTTTCCACCATTTTCCTTGTCATTAATGTTCACCTATGAAATGAGACAAACTTCAATGCTTGTAATAATCTCCATTCTTATAGCTATTGGCACTACAATCATGTTCTCTCGATTGGGATACATGATATTATTGTTTTGGATTTGCAAGAAAACTTTTCTTTCCACCATTTTCCTTATAACCAATGTTCATCCGAGAAATAAAACAAACTTGAATACTCATAATAATCTCCATTCTTTTTGTTATTGGCACTACAATCATGTTCTCCACATTGGGATACACGATATTGATGCTTTAGATTTGCAAGAAAAGCTTTTCCTTCCACCATTTCCCTTGTAATTAATGTTCACCCATGAAATGGGACAAACTTCGTTACTCATAATAATCTTCATTCTTTTTGTTATGGGCACAACAATCATGATCTCCCTATTGGGATACATGATTTTGATGCTTTGGATTTGCAAGAAAAGCTTTGCTTTCCACCATTTTCGCCATAATCAAAGTTCATCTGTGAAATAAGGCATACCTGGATACTCATAATAATCTCCATTCTTTTTGTTATTGGCACTACAGTAATGTTCTCCATATTAGGGTACACGATATTGATGTTTTGGATTTGCATGAAAAGTTTTTCGTTCCACCATTTTCCTTATAATTAAAGTTCATCCATGAAATGGGAGAAACTTCAATGCTTATAGTAATCTCCATTCTTTGTGTTATGGGCACTACAATCATGTTTTTCCCATTGGGATAGATGATATTGATGCATTGGATTTGAAAGAAAAGCTTTTCTTTCCAGCATTTTCATCATAATCAAAGTTCATTCATGAAATGAGATGAATTGGGATACTCTTAATAATCTCTATTCTTTTTGTTATTGGCACTACAATCATGTTCTCCACATTAGGATACATGATATTGATGCCTTGGATTTGCTAGAAAAGCTTTTCTTTCCACCATTTTCCTTATAACAATAGTTCATCCATTGCATGAGACAAACTTGGATACTCATAATAATTTCGATTCTTTTTTATATTGGTACTACAATCATGTTCACCATATTGGGATGAGGGACATTGATGCTTTGGATTTGCTAGAAAAGCTTTTCCTTCCACCATTTTCCTTAAAATCAAAGGTCATTTGAGAAATAAGACAAACATGGATACTCATAATAATCTCCATTCTTTTTGTTATTGGCACTACTATCATGTTCTCTGCATTGCGATAATGATATTGATGCTTTGGATTTGCAAGAAAAGCTTTTCTTTCCACCATTGTCCTTATAATTAACGTTCATCCAAGAAATGAGATGAACTTGGATACTCATAATAATCTCCATTCATTTGGTAATGGCACTACAATCATGTTCTCGACATTGGGATACACGATATTAATGCTTTGGATTTTCTAGAAATGCTTTCCTTTCTACCATTTTCCTTATAATCAAAGTTTATTCGAGAATTGAGACAAACTTTGACACTCAGAATAATCTTCATTCTTTTTGTTACTGGTGCCACAATCATGTTCTCCATATTGGGATAAATGATATTGATGCTTTGGATTTGCAAGGAAAGCTTTTCTTTCCACCATTTTCCTCATAACCAAAGTTCATCCATGAAATAAGACAAACTTGGATGCTCGTAATAATCTCTATTCTTTTTATTATGGGCACTATAATCATGTTCTCCTTATTGGGATACATGATATTGATGCTTTGGATTTGCAAGAAAAGCTTTCCTTTCTATCATTTTCCTTATAGTTAAAGTTCATGCGACAAATGAGCAAAACTTGGATACTCATAATAATCTCCATTTTCTTGTTATTGGCACTACAATCATGTTCTCAATATTGGGATGAATGATATTCATGCTTTGGATTTACAAGAAAAGCTTTTCTTTCCCCCATTTTCCTTATAATTAATGTTCACCTATGAAACCGGATAAACTTCGATGCTCATAATAATCTCCATTTTTTTGCTATGGGCACTGCAATCATGTTCTCCCCATTGGGATACATGATATTAATGCTTTGCATTTGCAAGAAAAGCTTTTCTTTCCACCACTTTCCTTATATTCAAGGCTTATTCAACAAATGAGAAAAACTTGGATGCTTATAATAATCTCTACTTTCTTGTTGTTGGCACTACAGTCATATCTCCACATTGGCATAAACAATATTGATGCTTTGGATTTGCAAGAAAAGCTTTTCTTTCCACCATTTTCCTCATAGTCAAAGTTCATCCGTGAAATGAGACAAACTTGGATACTCATAATAATCTCCATTCTTTTTGTTACTAGCATTACAATCATGTTCTCTACATTGGGGTAAACGATATTGATGCTTTGGATTTACAAGAAAAGCTTTTCTTTGCACCATCTTCCTCATAATCAAAGTTAATTTGTAAAATAAGACAAACTTGGATACTCATAATAATCTCCATTCTTTTTGTTATTGGCGCTATAACCATGTTCTCCAGATTGGGATAAAGGATACTGATGCTTTGGATTTGCAAGAAAAGCTTTTCTTTCCACCATTTTTTTTGTAATTAATGTTCACCTATGAAATAGGATAAACTTTGATACTCTTAATAATCTTCATTCTCATTATTGTGGGCACAAACTTCGATACTCAAAATAATCTCTATTCTTTTTTTACGACCACTACAATCATGTTCTCCTCATTGGGATACATGATATTTGCTACTTTGGATTTGCAGGAAAAGCTTTTATTTCCACCATTTTCCTTGTAATCTGTGAAAAGAGACCAACCTTGATACCCATAATAATCTCAATTCTTTTGGTTATTGCCACTAAAATCATGTGATCCACATTGGGATACACAACAGTGAAGCTTTGGATTTGCAAGAAAATCTTTTCTTGCCACCATTTTCCTCGTAATTAATGTTTACCTATGAAATGTGACAAACTTCGATACTCGTAATAATCTCCATTCTTTTTTTATGGGCATTACAATCATGTTCTCCAAATTGGGATACACGATATTGATGCTTTGGATTTACAAGAAAAGCTTTTCTCTCCACCATTTTTCTTGTAATCATAGTTTATCTATGAAATCAGACAAAATTGGATACTCATAATAATCTCCATTTTTTTTGTTATTGGCACTACAATCATTTTCTCCACATTGGGATTCACAATAATGATGCTTGGATTTGCAAGAAAAGCTTATCTTTCCACAATTTTCCTCATAATCAAAGTTCATCTGTGAAATGAGACAAACTTGGATACGCATAATAATCTCCATTCCTTTTGTTATTGGCAGTACAATCGTGTTCTCCTCATTTGGATACATGATATTAATGCTTTGGACTTGCAAGAAAAGCTTTCTTTCCACCAATTTCTTTATAATCAAAGTTTATCCATGAAATGAGACAAACTTGGATACCTATAATAATCTCCATTCTTTCTGTTATTGGCGCCATAATCATGTTGTCTGCATTGGGGTACATAATGTTGATGCTTTGGATTTGGAAGAAAAGCTTTTGTTTCTATCATTTTCCTTGTAATTACTATTCGTTCATGAATTGGGACAAATGTTGATACTGGTAATAATCTCCATTCTTATTGCTGTTGGCACAATAATCATGTTCCCCTTGTTGGGATACACGATATTAATGCTTTTGATTTTCATTTGTAGGAAAAGCTTTTCTTACCTCTATTTTCCTCATAATCAAAGTTCATCCAAGAAAGAAGACAACCTTGGATACTCGTAATAATCTCTATTCCTTTTGTTATTGGCACTACAATCATGTTCTCCATATTGGGATACACGATATTGATGCTTTGGATTTGAAAGAAAAGCTTTTCTTTCCATCGTTTTTCATGTAATTAATGTTCACTCATCAATTAGGACAAACGTCGATACTCGTAATAATCTCCATTCTTATTGCTGTTGCACTACAATCATGTTCTCAATATTGGGATGCACAATATTGAAGCTTTGGATTTGCTAGAAAGGCTTTTCTTTCCACCATTTTCGTTGTAATTAATGTTTACCTATGAAATACGACAAACTTCAATACTCATAATAATCTCCATTCTTTATTTTATTGGAACTACAATCATGTTCTCCAGATTAGGATAAAGGATATTGATCCTTTGGATTTGGAAGAAAAGCTTTCCTTTCCACCATTTTCCCTGTAATTAATGTTCACCCATGAAATGCGATAAACTTCGATACTCGTAATAATCTCCATTCTTTTTGTTATAGGCACTACAATTATGTTCTCCCCATTGGGATACATGTTATTGATGCTTTGGATTTGCATGAAAAGCTTTTCTTTCCACCATTTTCCTTGTAATTAATGTTCACCATGAAATGTGACAAACTTTGGTACTCGTAATAATCTCCATTTTTTTGTTATGGGCAATACAATCATGTTCTCCCTATTGGGATACATGTTATTAATGCTTTGGATTTGCATGAAAAGCTTTTCTTTCCACCATTTTCCTTCTAATCAAAGTTTATCTGAGAAATTACGCAAACTTGGATGCTCAAAATAATCTCCATTCTTTTTGTTATTGGCACTACAATCATGTTCTCCACATTAGGATACATGATATTAATGCTTTGGATTTGCAAGAAAAGCTTTTCTTTCCACCATTTTCCTTGTAATTAATGTTCTTTCATGAAATGTGATAAACTTTAATATTCTTAATAGTCTCCATTCTTATTGTCATGGGCACTACAGTCATGTTTTCCACATTGGGATACACAATATTGATGATGCATTGGATTTTCAAGAAAAGCTTTTCTTTCCACCATTCTCCTTGTAATTAATGTTCACTCGTGAAGTGGGATAAACTTTGATACTCATAATAATCTCCACTCTTATTGTTGTTGGCATAACAATCATGTTATCCTCATTGGTGTACATGATATTGATGCTTTGGATTTGCAAGAAAAGCTTTTCTTACTGCCATTTTCCTTATAATCAAAGTTCATCCGAGAAATAAGACAAACCTGGATACCCATAATAATCTCCACTCATTTTGTTTATTGGCACCACAATCATGTTGTCCACATTTGGATACACAATATTGATGCTTTGGATTTGAAAGAGAAGCTTTTTTTTCTATAATTTTCCTTGTAATTAAGGTCACCTATGAAACAGGACAAACCTCAATACTCATAATAATCTCCATTCTTTTTTATATGGGCACTACAATGATGTCCACCCCATTGGGATACATGATATTGATGCTTTGGATTTGCAAGAAAATCTTTTCTTTCCACTATTTTCCTTGTAATTAATGTTCACCAGTGAAATGAGATAATCTTTGATGCTCGTAATAATCTCCATTCTTATAGCTATTAGCACTAAAATCATGTTCTCTCGATTGGGATACATGATATTAATGTTTTAGATTTGCAAGAAAACTTTCCTTTCCACCATTTTCCTTATAACCAATGTTTATCCGAGAAATAAGACAAACTTGAATACTTATAATAATCTCCATTCTTTTTGTTATTGGCACTACAATCATATTCTCCACATTGGGATACATGACATTGATGCTTTAGATTTGCAAGAAAAGCTTTTCTTTCCACCATTTCCCTTGTAATTAATGTTCACCCATGAAATGGGACAAACTTCAATGCGCGTAATAATCTCCATTTTTTTTATTATGGGCACTACAATCATGCTCTCCCTATTGGGATACATAATTTTGATGCTTTGGATTTTAAAGAAAAGCTTTGCTTTCTACCATTTTCCTTATAAGCAAAGTTCATCCATGAAATAAGGCAAACTTGGATACTCATAATAACCCCCATTCTTTTTGTTATTGGCACTACAGTCATGTTCTCCATATTGGGGTACACGATATTAATGTTTTGGATTTGCATGAAAAGTTTTTATTCCACCATTTTCCTTATAATTAAAGTTCATCCATGAAATGGGACAAACTTCAATACTCATAATAATCTCCATTCATTATCTTATGGGCACTACAATCATGTTCTCCCCTTTGGGATAGTGATATTGATGCATTGGATTGGAAAGAAAAGCTTTTTTTCCACCATTTTCATCATAATCAAAGTTCATTCATGAAATGAGATGAACTGGGATACTTTTAATAATCTTTATTTTTTGTTATTGGCACTACAATCATGTTCTCCACATTGGGATATATGATATTGATGCTTTGGATTTGCTAGAAAAGCTTTTCTTCCCACCATTTTCCTTATAATAAAAGTTCATCCGTTGCATGAGACAAACTTGGATACTCATAATAATCTCAATTCTTTTTGTTATTGGTGCTACAATTATGTTCACCAGATTGGGATGAGGGACATTGATGCTTTGGATTTGCTAGAAAAGCTTTTCTTTCCACCATTTTCCTTAAAATCAAAGGTCATTCGAGAAATGAGACAAACATGGATACTCATAATAATCTCCATTCTTTTTGTTATTGGCACTACTATCATGTTCTCCATATTGCGATAATGATATTGATGCTTTGGATTTGCAAGTAAAGCTTTTCTTTCCACCATTTTACTTATAATCAACACTCATCCATGAAATAAGATGAACTTGGATACTCAAAATAATCTCCCTTCATTTTGTTATTGGCACTACAATCATGTTCTCGACATTGGGATACACGATATTGATGCTTTGGATTTTCTAAAAATGCTTTCCTTTCCACCATTTTCCTTATAATTAAAGTTCATCCGAGAATTGTGACAAACTTGGACACTCATAATAATCTTCATTCTTTTTGTTATTGGCGGCACAATCATGTTGTCTACATTGGGATACACGATGTTGATGCTTTGGATTTGGAAGAACAGCTTTTGTTTCCACCATTTTCCCTGTAATAGATGTTCACTCGTGAATTAGGATAAATGTCGATACTCATAATAATCTCCATTCTTATTGCTGTTAGCACAACAATCATGTTTTCCTTGTTGGGATACATGATATTGACGCTTTTGATTTTGATTTGCAGGAAATGCTTTTCTCACCTCTATTTTCCTCATAATCAAAGTTCATACAAGAAATAAGACAACCTGGGATACTCGTAATAATCTCCATTCCTTTTGTTATTGGCACTATAATCATGTCCTCCCCATTGGGATACATGATATTGATGCTTTGGATTTGCAAGAAAATCTTTTCTTTCCACCATTTTCCTTGTAATTAATGTTCACCCGTGAAATGAGACAAACTTCGATACTCATAACAATCTCCATTTTTATAGCTGTTGGCACTACAATCATGTTCTCTCAATTGGGATACATGATATTAATATTTTGGATTTGCAAGAAAACTTTTCTTTCCACCATTTTCCTTATAACCAATGTTCATCCAAGAAATGAGACACTTTAATACTCATAATAATCTGCATTCTTTTTGTTTTTGGCACTACAATCATGTTCTCCACATTGGGATGCATGATATTGATGCTTTAGATTTGCAAGAAAAGCTTTTCTTTCCACCATTTCCCTTTTAATTAATAATCTCTATTCGTTTTGTTATGGGCACTACAATCATGATCTCCCTATTGGGATACATGATTTTGATGCTTTGGATTTGCAAGAAAAGCTTTGCTTTCCACCATTTTCCTTATAATCAAAGTTCATCTGTGAAATAAGGCAAACTTGGATACTCATATTAATCTCCATTCTTTTTGTTATTGGCACTATAGTCATGTTCTCAATATTGGGGTACATGATATTGATGTTTTGAATTTGCAAGAAAAGCTTTTCGTCCCACCATTTTCCTTATTATTAAAGTTCATCCATGAAATGGGACAAACTTCAATACTCGTAGTAATCTCATTCTTTGTGTTATGGGCACTACAATCATGTTCTCCCCATTGGGATAGATGATATTGATGCATTAGATTTGAAAGAAAAGCTTTTCTTTCCACCATTTTCATCATAATCAAAGTTCATTCGTGAAATGAGATGAACTAGGATACTCTTAATAATCTCTATTCTTTTTGTTATTGGCACTACAATCATGTTCTCCACATTGGGATACATGATATTGATGCTTTGGATTTGCTAGAAAAGCTTTTCCCTCCACCACTTTCCTTATAATAAAAGTTCATCCGTTGCATGAGACAAACTTAGATACGCATAATAATCTCGATTCTTTTTGTTATTGGTACTGCAATCATGTTCACTAGATTGGGATGAGGGACATCGATGCTTTGGATTTGCTAGAAAAGCTTTTCTTTCCACCATTTTCCTTAACATCAAAGGTCATTCAAGAAATAAGACAAACAAGGATACTCATAATAATCTTCATTGTTTTTGTTATTGGCACTACTATCATGTTCTCCATATTACGATAATGATATTGATGCTTTGGATTTGCAAGAAAAGCTTTCCTTTCCACCATTTTCCCCACAATCAACGTTCATCCATGAAATGAGATGAACTTGGATACTCATAATAATCTCTATTCATTTTGTTATTCGCACTACAATAATGTTCTCAACATTTGGATACACGACATTGATGCTTTGGATTTTCTAGAAATGCTTTCCTTTCCACCATTTTCCTTATAACCAAAGTTCATCTAAGAATCGAGGTGAACTTGGACACTCATAATAACCTTCATTCTTTTTGTTATTAGTGCCACATCATGTTCTGCACATTGGGATAAATGAGATTGATGCTTAGGATTTGCAAGGAAAGCTTTTCTTTCCACCATTTTCCTCATAACCAAAGTTCATCCATGAAATGAGCAAACTTGGATGCTCATAATAATCCCTATTCTTTCTATTATGGGCACTATAATCATGTTCTCCTCATTGGGATACATGATATTGATGCTTTGGATTTGCAAAAAAAGCTTTCCTTTTCACCATTTTCCTTATAAATAAAGTTCATCCGACAAATAAGAAAAACTTGGATACTATAATAATCTCCATTTTTTGTTATTGGCACTACAATCATGTTTTCCACATTGGGATAAATGATATTCATGCTTTGGATTTGCAAGAAAAGCTTTTCTTTTCCCTATTTTCCTTGTAATTAATGTTCACCCATGAAACAAGACAAATTTTGAAACTCATAATAATCCCCATTCTTTTTGCTATAGGCACTGCAATCATGTTCTCCCTATTGGGATACATGATATTGACGCTTTGGATTTGCAAGAAAAGCTTTTCTTTCCACCATTTCCCTTATAATCAAGGCTCATTCGATAAATGAGAAAAACTTGGATGCTCATAATAATCTCTGCTTTTTTGTTATTGGCACTACAATCATGTTCTCCACATTAGGATAAATGATATTGACGCTTTGGATTTGCAAGAAAAGCTTTTCTTTCCACCATTTTCCTCATAGTCAAAGTTTATTCGTGAAATGAGACAAACTTGGATACTCATAATAATCTCTATTCTTTTTGTTACTAGCATTACAATCATGTTCTCCATATTGGGGTAAACAATATTGATGCTTTGGATTTGCAAGAAAAGCTTTGCTTTCCACCATTTTCCTCATAATCAAAGTTCACCCGTAAAATGAGACAACCTTGGATACTCATAATAATCTCCATTCTTTTTGTTATTGGCACTACAACCATGTTCTCCAGATTGGGATAAAGGATATTGATGCTTTGGATTTGCAAGAAAAGCTTTTCTTTACACCCTTTTTCTTGTAATTAATGTTCACCTATGAAATGGCATAAACTTCGATACTCGTAATAATCTCCATTCTCATTGTTATAGGCACAAACTTTGATACTCATAATAATCTCAATTGTTTTTTTACGGCCACTACAATCATGTTCTCCTCATTGGGATACATGATATTGATGCTTTGGATTTGCAGGAAAAGCTTTTCTTTCCATCATTTTCCTTGTAATTAAAGTTTATTTATGAAAAGAGACCAACCTTGATACCTGTAATATCTCCATTCTTTTTGTTATTGGTACCAAAATCATGTCATCTACATTGGGATACACAACATTGAAGCTTTGGATTTGCAAGAAAAGCTTTTCTTGCCACCATTTTCCTTGTAATTAATGTTTACCTGTGAAATGAGACAAACTTTGATACTCATAATAATCTCCATTCTTTTTTTATGGGCACTACAATCATGTTCTGCACATTGGGATACACGATATTGATGCTTTGGATTTGCAAGAAAAGCTTTTCTCCCCACCATCGTTCTTATAATCATAGTTTATCTATGAAATCAGACAAAATTGGATACTCATAATAATCTCCATTTTTTTTTGTTATTGGCACTACAATCATTTTCTCCACATTGGGATACAAAATATTGATGTTTTGGATTTGCAAGAATAGTTTATCCTTCCATAATTTTCTTCATAATCAAAGTTCATCTGTGAAATGAAATAAACTTAGATACGCATAATAATCTCCATTCTTTTTGTTATTGCCACTACAATTGTGTTCTCCTCATTTGGATACACGATATTAATGCTTTGGATTTGCAAAAAAAGCTTTCTTTCCACCAATTTCCTTATAATCAAAGTTTATCTGTGAAATGAGACTAACTTGGATACTTATAATAATCTCCATTCTTTTTGTTATTGGCGCCACAATCATGTTGTCTACATTGGGATACACAATGTTGATGCTTTAGATTTGGAAGAAATGCTTTTGTTTCCACCATTTTCCTTGTAATTAATGTTTGCTCGTGAACTAGGACAAACGTCGATACTCGTAATAATCTCCATTCTTATTGCTGTTGGCACAACAATCATGTTCTCCTTGTTGGGATACACTATATTGATGCTTTGGATTTTGATTTGCAGGAAAAGCTTTTCTTACCTCCATTTTCCTTATAATCAAAGTTCATCTAAGAAATAAGACAACCTTGGATACTCGTAATAATCTCCATTCCTTTTGTTATTGGCACTACAATCATGTTCTCCACATTAGGATACACGATATTGATCCTTTGGATTTGAAAGAAAAGCTTTTCTTTCCACCTTTTTTCATGTAATTAATGTTCACTCATGAATTGGGACAAACATCGATACTCGTAATAATCTCCATTCTTATTGCTGTTGCACTACAATCATGTTCTCCATATTGGGATACATGGTATTAAAGCTTTGGATTTGCTAGAAAAGCTTTTCTTTTCACCATTTTTGTTGTAATTAATGTTTACCCATGAAATGCGACAAACTTCGATACTTATAATAATCTCCATTCTTTTTGTTATTGGAACTACAATCATGATCTCCAGATTAGGATAAAGGATATTGATCCTTTGGATTTGGAAGAAAAGCTTTTCTTTCCACCATTTTCCTTGTAATTAATGTTCACCCATGAAATGCGACAAACTGCGATAGTCGCAATAATCTCCATTCTTTTTTTTATAGGCAATGCAATCATGTTCTCCTCATTGGGATACATTTTAATGATGCTTTGGATTTGCATGAAAAGCTTTTCTTTCCACCATTTTCCCTGTGATTAATGTTCACCATGAAATGTGACAAACTTCGGTACTTGTAATAATCTCCATTTTTTTTGTTATGGGCAACACAATCATGTTCACCGTATTAGGATACATGCTATTGATGCTTTGGATTTGCATGAAAAGCTTTTCTTTCCACCATTTTCCTTCTAATCAAAGTTCATCTGAGAAATTAGGCGAACTTGGATACTCAAAATAATATCCATTCTTTTTGTTATTGGCACTACAATCGTGTTCACCCCATTGGGATGCATGATATTAATGCTTTGGATTTGCAGGAAAAGCTTTTCTTTCCACCATTTTCCTTGTAATTAATGTTCTTTCATGAAATGATAATCTCCATTCTTATTGTTATGGGCACTACAATCATGTTCTCGACATTAGGATACACGATATTGATGATGCATTGGATTTTCAAGAAAAGCTTTTCTTTCCACCATTTTCCTTGTAATTAATCTTCACTCATGGAGTGGGATAAACTTTGATACTCGTAATAATCTCCATTCTTATTGCTATTGGCACAACAATCATATTCTCCACATTAGGATACATAATTTTGATGCTTTGGATTTGCAAGAAAAGCTTTTTTTTGGCCAATTTCCTTATAATAAAAGTTCTTTCGTGGAACGGGACAAACTTGGATGCCCATAATAATCTCCATTCGTTTTGTTATTGGAACCACAATGATGTTGTGCACATTGGGATACATGATATTGATGCTTTAGATTTGAAGGAAAAGTTTCCACCATTTTCCTTGTAATTAATGTTCACTCGTGAAGTGGGACAAACTTCTATACTCATAATAATCTCCATTCTTTTTGTTATTGGCACTACAATCATGTTCTCCACCTTAAGATACACGATATTAATGTGTTGGATTTGTAAGAAAAGCTTTCTTTCCACCATTTTCCCCAAAATCAAAGTTCATCCATGAAATGAGACAAATATGGATACTCATAATAATCTCCATTCTTTTTGTTATCGGCACTACAATCATGTTCTCCACTTTGAGATACACGATATTGATGCTTTGGATTTGCAAGAAAAGCTTTTCTTTCTACAATTTTCCTTATAATCAAAGTTCATCTGTGAAATGAGACAAACTTTGATACCTATAGTAATCTCCATTCTTTTTGTTATTGGCAATATAATCATGTTCTCCACATTAGGATACACGATATTGATGCTTTGGATTTGTAAGAAAAGTTTTCTTTCCGCCAATTTCCTTATAATAAAAGTTCATTCGTGAAATGAGAGAAACATGGATACCCATAATAATCTTTATTCCTTTTGTTATTGGCACCATAATCATGTTGTCCACATAGGGATACATGATATTGCTGCTTTTGATTTGAAAGAAAAGCTTTTCTTTCCACCATTTTCCTTATAATTAATGTTCACCTATGAAGTGGGACAAACTTTGATGCTCGTAATAATCTCCATTCTTATTGCTGTTGGCACAACAATCATGTTGTTCTTATTAGTGTACATGATATTGATGCTTTGGATTTGCAAGAAAAGCTTTTCTTACTACCATTTTCCTTATAATCAAAGTTCATCTGAGAAATGAGACAAACCTAGATGCCCATAATAATCTCCACTCATTCTGTTATTGGCGCCACAATCATGTTATCCACATTTGGATACATGATATTGATGCTTTGGATTTGAAAGAGAAGCTTTTCTTTCCACTATTTTCCTTGTAATTAAGGTTCACCTGCGAAATGGGACAAACTTCTATACTCATAATAATCTCCATTTTTTTTATGGGCACTACAATCATGTCCTCCCTATTGGGATACATGATGTTGATGCTTTGGATTTGCAAGAAAAGCTTTCTTTCTGCCAATTTCCTTATAATAAAAGTTCATTCAAAAACGAGAGAAACTTGGATACCCATAATAATCTCCATTCCTTTTGTTATTGGCACCACAATCATGTTATCCACATAGGGATACATGACATCGCTACTTTAGATTTGAAAGAAAAGCTTTTCTTTCCACCATTTTCCTTGTAATTAATGTTCACTCATGAAGTGGGACAAACTTTGATACTCGTAATAATCTCCATTCTTATTGCTGTTGGCACAACAATCATGTTGTCCTTATTGGTGTTCATGATATTGATGCTTTAGATTTAAAAGAAAAGCTTTTCTTACTGCCATTTCCTTATAATCAAAGTTCATTTGAGAAATGAGACAAACCTGGATACCCATAATAATCTCCACTCATTTTGTTATTGGCTCCACAATCATGTTGTCCACATTTGGATACATAATATTAATGCTTTGGATTTGAAAAGGAAGCTTTTCTTTCCACTATTTTCTTTGTAATTAAGGTTCATCTGCGAAATGGGACAAACTTTGATACTCGTAATAATCTTCATTCTTTTTGTTATGGGCACTACAATCATGTCTTCCCTATTGGGATACATGATATTGATGCTTTGGATTTTCAAGAAAATCTTTTCTTTCCACCATTTTCCTTGTAATTAATGTTCACCTATGAAATGAGACAAATTCAATGCTCGTAATAATCTCCATTCTTATAGCCATTGGCACTACAATCATGTTGTCTCAATTGGGTTACATGATATTAATGTTTTGGATTTGCAGGAAAACTTTTCTTTCCACCATTTTCCTTACAACCAATGTTCATCCGAGAAATAAAACAAACTTGGATACTCATAATAATCTCCATTCTTTTTGTTATTGGCACTACAATCATGTTTTCCACATTGGGATACATGATATTGATGCTTTAGATTTGCAAGAAAAGCTTTTCTTTCCACCATTACCCTTGTAATTAATGTTCACCCGTGAAATGGGACAAACTTCTTTACTCATAATAATCTCCATTTTTTTTGTTACGGGCACTACAATCATGATCTCCCGATTGGGATACATGATTTTGATGCTTTGGATTTGCAAGAAAAACTTTGCTTTCCACAAGTTTCCCCATAATCAAAGTTCATCCGTGAAATAAGGCAAACTTGGATACTCATAATAATCTCCATTCTTTTTGTTATTGGCACTATAATAATGTTCTCCATATTAGGGTACACGATATTGATGTTTTGGATTTGCATGAAAAGTTTTTTGTTCCACCATTTTCCTTATAATTAAAGTTCGTCCATGAAATGGGACAAACTTCAATACTCGTAGTAATCTCCATTCTTTGTGTTATGGGCACTACAATCATGTTCTTCCCATTGGGATAGATGATATTGATGCATTAGTTTTGAAAGAAAAGCTTTTCTTTCCACCATTTTCATCATAATCAAAGTTCATTCATGAAATGAGATGAACTGGGATAGTCTTAATAATCTCTATTCTTTTTGTTATTGGCACTATAATCATGTTCTCCACATTGGGATACATGATATTGATGCTTTGGATTTGCTAGAAAAGCTTTTCTTTCCACCATTTTCCTTATAATAAAAGTTCATCCATTGCATGAGACAAACTTAGATACTCATAATAATCTCGATTCTTTTTTATTTTGGCACTACAATCATGTTCACTAGATTGGGATGAGGGACATTGATGCTTTGGATTTCCTAGAAAAGCTTTTCTTTCCACCATTTTCGTTAAAATCAAAGGTCATTCGAGAAATGAGACGAACATAGATACTCATAATAAACTCCATTCTTTTTGTTATTGGCACTACTATCATGTTCTCTGCATTGCGATAATGATATTGATGCTTTGGATTTGCAAGAAAAGCTTTTCTTTCCACCATTTTCCTCATAATCAACGTTCATCCATGAAATGAGATGAACTTGGATACTCATAATAATCTCCATTCATTTTGTTATTGGCAGTACAATCATGTTCTCGACATTGGGATACACGATATTGATGCTTTGGATTCTCTAGAAATGCTTTCCTTTCCACCATTTTCCTTAAAATCAAAGTTCATCCCAGAATTGAGACAAACTTGGACACTTATAATAATCTTCATTCTTTTTGTTATTGGTGCCACAATCATGTTCTCCACATTGGGATAAATGATATTGATGCTTTGGATTTGCAAGGAAAGCTTTTCTTTCCACCATTTTCCTCATAACCAAAGCTCATCCATGAAATGAGACAAATTTGGATGCTCGTAAAAATCTCCATTCTTTCTATTATGGGCACTATAATCATGTTCTCCGCTTTAAGATACACGATATTGATGCTTTGGATTTGCAAGAAAAGCTTTTCTTTCTACCATTTTCCTTATATTCAAAGTTCATCTATGAAATGAGATAAACTTTGATACCCATAGTAATCTCCATTCTTTTTGTTGTTGGCACTACAATCATGTTCTCCACATTAGGATACACGATATTGATGCTTTGGATTTGCAAGAAAAGCTTTCTTTCCACCAATTTCCTAATAATAAAAGTTTATTCGTGAAATGAGAGAAACTTGGATACCCATAATAATCTCCATTCCTTTTGTTATTGGCACCAGAATCATGTTGTCCACATAGGGATACATGATTTCAATGCTTTAGATTTGAAAGAAAAGCTTTTCTTTCCACCATTTTCCTTGTAATTAATGTTCACTCATGAAGTGGGACAAACTTTGATACTCGTAATAATCTCTATTCTTATTGCTGTTGGCACAACAATCATGTTGTCCTTATTGGTGTTCATGATATTGATGCTTTGGATTTGCAAGAAAAGCTTTTCTTACTGCCATTTTTGTTATAATCAAAGTTCATCCGAGAAAGGGACAACCTTGGATACTCATAATAATCTCCATTCTTTTCGTTATTAGCACTACAATTGTGTTCTCCACATTGGGATACACGATATTGATGCTTTGGATTTGTAAGAAAAGCTTTCTTTCCGGCAATTTCCTTATAATAAAAGTTCATTCATAAAATGAGAGAAAGTTGGATACCGATAATAATCTTCATTCCTTTTGTTATTGGCACCATAATCATGTTGTCCACATAGGGATACATGATATTGATGCTTTAGACTTGAAAGAAAAACTTTTCTTTCCACCATTTTCCTTGTAATTAATGTACACTCGTGAAGTGGGACAAACTTTGATACTCATAATAATCTCCATTCTTATTGCTGTTGGCACAACAATTATTTCTCCTTATTGGGGTACATGATATTGATGCTTTGGATTTGAAAGAAAAGCTTTTCTTACTGCCATTTTCCTTATAATCAAAGTTCATCTGAGAAATGAGACAACCTTGGATACTCATAATAATCTCCAATCCTTTTGTTATTGGCACTACAATGATGTTCTCCACATTAGGATACACGATATTGATGCTTTGTATTCGAAAGAAAAGCTTTTTTTTCACCATTTTTCGTGTAATTAATGTTCACCCGTGAAATGGGATAAACTTCGATACCCATAATCATCCCCCTTTTTATTGTTATGGGCACTACAGTCATGTTCTCCACATTGGGATACATGATATTGATGCTTTGGATTTGCTAGAAAAGCTTTTCTTTCCACCATTTTCCTTGTAATTAATGTTCACCAATCAAATACGACAGACTTTGATACTCGTAATAATCTCCATTCTTTTCATTATTGGCACTACAATCGTGTTCCCCAAATTGGGATAAAGGATATTGATCCTTTGGATTTGCAAGAAAAGCGTTTCTTTCCATCATTTTCCTTGTAATTAATGTTCACCCATGAAATGCGACAAACTTTGATACTTGTAATAATCTCTATTCTTTTTGTTACTGGTCCCATAATCATGTTCTCCCTATTGGGATACATATTATTGATGCTTTGAATTTCCATGAAAAGCTTTTCTATCCACCATTTTCCTTCTAATCAAAGTTCATTTGAGAAATGAGAGAAACTTTGATACTTAAAATAATCTCCATTCTTTTTGTTATTGGCACTACAATCATGTTCTCTCCATTGGGATACATCTTATTGATGCTTTGGATTTGCAAGAAAAGCTTTTCTTTCCACCGTTTTCCTCATAATCAAAGTTCATCCGGGAAATGAGACAAACTTGGATACCCATAATAATCTCCATTCTTTCCATTATAGCCACTATAATCATTTTCTCCATATTAGGATACACGATTTTGATTCCTTGGATTTGCAAGAAAAGCTTTCTTTCCATCAATTTCCTTACAATCAAAGTTTATCCGTGAAAAGAGACAATCTTGGATACGCAAAATAATCTCCACTCCTTTTGTTATTAGCTACAGAATCATGTTGTCCACATTAGGATACACAATATTAATGCTTTGGATTTGAAAGAAAAGCTTTTCTCTCCACCATTTTCATTGTAATTAATGTTCACCTGTGAAATGGGACAAACATCGATACTTGTAATAAACTCCATTCTTTTTGTTATAGGCACTACAATCATGTTCTCCCTATTGAGATACATGATATTAATGCTTTTGATTTGCAAGAAAATCTTTTCTTTCCACCATTTTCCTTGTAATTTATGTTTTCCAGTCAAATGGGACAAACTTCGATACTCGTAATAATCTCCATTCTTATAGTTATTGGCACTACGATCATGTTATCCTTTTTTGGATTCATGATATTGATGCTTTGGATTTGCAAGAAAATCTTTTCTTACCGCTATTTTCCTTATTATCAAAGTTCTTTTAGGAAATAAGACAAACTTGGATACTCATAATAATATCCAATCTTTTTGTTATTGGCATTACAATCATGTTCTCCATATTGGGATAAACGATATCGATGCTTTGGATTTAAAAGAAAAGCTTTTCTTTCCACCATTTTCCATGTAGTTAATGTTCACCTGTGAAATGGGACAAACTTTGATACTTGTAACAATCTCCATTCTTATTGCTATGGGCACTACAATGATGTTCTCCACATTGGGATACAAGATGTTAATGCTTTGGATTTACTAGAAAAGCTTTTCCTTCTGCCATTTTTCTTGTAATTAATGTTCAGCCATGAAATGTGACAAACTTTGATTCTCATAATAATCTCCATTTTTTTCAATATTGGCTCCGCAATTATGTTCCCCAGATTAGGATAAAGGATATTGATCCTTTGGATTTCCAAGAAAAGCTTTTATTTCCATCATTTTCCCTGTAATTAATGTTCACCCATGAAATGCGACAAACTTCAATACTCGTAATAGTCTCCATTCTTTTTGTTATGGGTAATACAATCATGTTCTCCCCATTAGGATACATGTTATTGATGCTTTGGATTTGCATGAAAAGCTTTTCTATCCACCATTTTCCTTCTAATCAAAGTTTATCTGAGAAATGAGACAAACTTGGATGCTCAAAATAATCTCTATTCTTTTTGTTATTGGCTCTACAATCATGTTTTCTCTATTGGGATACACGATTTGATGCTTTGGATTTGTAAGAAAACTTTTCTTTCTACCATTTTCCTCATAATCAAAGTTCATCCGTGAAATGAGACAAACTTGGATACCCATAATAATCTACATTCTTTTTGTTATCGACACTACAATCATGTTCTCCATATTGGGATACATGATATTGATGCCTTGGATTTGCAAGGAAAGCTTTCCTTTCCACTATTTTTCTTATAATCAAAGTTCATCTGTGAAACGAGACAAACTTGGATATGCATAATAATCTCTATTCTTTTTATTATTAGCACTACAATCATTTTCTCCACTTTGGGATACATAATATTGAAGCTTTGGATTTGCAAGAAAAGCTTTTTTTCCACCATTTTCCACAAAATCAAAGTTCATCCGTGATATGAGACAAACTTGGATACCCATAATAATCTCTATTCTTTTCCTTATTGGCACAACAATCATGTCTCCTCATTGGGATACACGATATTGATGTTGTGGATTTGCAAGAAAAGCTTTTCTTCCCATGATTTTCCTCATAATCAAAGTAAATCTGGGAAATGAGACAAACTTGGATACCTATAACAATCTCCATTCTTTTTATTATTGGCACAGCAATCATATTCTCTTCATTGGGATACACGATATGAATGCTTTGGATTTGCAAGAAAAGATTTTCTTTCCACCATTTTCATTGTAATTAATGTTCACCGATAAAATGGGACAAACTTTGATACTCGTAACAATCTTTATTCTTTTTGTTATTGGCACTACAATCATGTTCTCCTTATTGGGATACACGATATTAATGCTTTGAATTTGAAAAAAAAGATTTCCCTTTTGCCATTCTCCTCATAATCAATGTTTATTTGCGAAATGAGACAAAATTAGATACTCATAATAATCACCATTCATTTCCTTATAGGCACTACAGTCATGTTCTCCTCATTGGGATACACGATATTGATGCTTTGGATTTGCAAGAAAAGCTTTTCTTTCCACCATTTTCCTCATAATCAAAGTTTATCTGGGAAATGAGACAAACTTGGATACCCATAATTAATCTTCATTCTTCTTGTTATTGCCACTACAATCATGTTCACCACATTGGGATAAACGATATTGATGCTTTGGATTTGTAAGAAAAGCTTTTCATTCCGCCATTCTCCTTATAATCAATGTTCATTTGTGAAATGAGACAAACTTGGATGCTCACAGTAGTTGCCCATTCTATTTGTTATTGGCATTACAATCATGTTCTCCACAGTGGGATACACGATATTGATGCTTTGGATTTGGAAAAAAAGCTTACTTTCTACCATTTTCTTTCTAATTGAAGTTCATCTGAGAAATTAGACAAACTTGAACACTCAAAATAATCTCCATTCTTTTTGTTATTGGCACTACAATGATATTCTCCTCATTAGGACAGACGATATTGATGCTTTGGATTTACAAGAAAAGCTTTTCTTTCCACCATTTTCTTCATAATCAAAGTTCATCTGGAAATGAGACAAACTTAGATACCCATAATAATCTCCATTCTTTTTGTTATTGCCACTACAGTCATGTTCTCCTCATTGGGATACCCGATATTGGTGCTTTAGATTTGCAAGAAAAGCTTTTCCCTTCACCTTTTTCCTTATAATCAAAGTTTATCCAAGAAATGAGATAAACTTTGATACCCATAATAATCTCTATTATTTTCGTTATTGGCACTACAATCATGTTCTCTTAATTGGGATACATGATATTAATGCTTTGGATTCGCAAGAAAAGCTTTTCTTTCCACTATTTTCCTTGTAATTAATGTTCGCTCGTTAAATGGAACAATCTTCGATACTGATACTGATCTCTATTCTTTTTGTTGTTGGCACTGCAATCATGTTCTCCAAATTGGGATACACGATATTAGTGCTTTGGATTTGCAAGAAAAGCTTTTCTTTCCACCATTTTCCTTATAATCAAAGTTCATCCGAGAAATGAGACAAACTTTGATACTCATAATAATCTCCATTCTTTTTGTTATGGGCACTACAATCATGTTCTCTTCATTGGGATACACAGTATTGATGCTTTGGGTTTGCAAGAAAAGATTTTTCTTCCACTATTTTCCGCATAATCAAAGTTTAACTAGAAAATGGGATAAACTTGGATACCCATAATAATCTCCATTCATTTTATTATTTCCGTTACAACCATGTTTTCCACATTGGGATACACGATATTAATGCTTTGGATTTGCAAGAAAAGCTTTTCTTTCCACCATTTTCCTTGTAATCAAAGTTTATTCGAGAAATGAGACAAACTTGGATACTCATAATAATCTCCATCCTTTTCATTATTGGATACTCATAATAATCCAAAAAATGGGGCAATCTTTGATACTCATAACGATCTCTATTCTTTTTGTTATTGGCACTACAATCATGTTCTCTTCACTGGGATACACAATATTAATGCTTTGGATTTGCAAGAAAAGCTTTTCTTTCCACCATTTTCCTTGTAATCAAAGTTTATTCGAGAAATGAGACAAACTTGGATACTCATAATAATCTCCATCCTTTTCATTATTGGATACTCATAATAATCCAAAAAATGGGGCAATCTTTGATACTCATAACGATCTCTATTCTTTTTGTTATTGGCACTACAATCATGTTCTCTTCATTGGGATACACAATATTAATGCTTTGGATTTGCAAGAAAAGCTTTTCCTTCCATGATTTTTCTTATAATTAATGCTCCCCCATGAAATGGGACAATCTTCGATACACGTAATGATTTCCATTCTTTTCGTTATTGGCACTGCAATCATGTTCTCCTCATTATGATACATGATACTGATGCTTTGGATTTGCAAGAAAAGGTTTTCTTTCCATCATTTTCCATATAATTAAAGTTCATCTGGAAATGAGACAAACTTGGATACCCGTAATAATCTTCATTCTTTTTGTTATTGTCACTACAATCATGTTCTTCACATTGGGATGCACAAAATTGATGCTTTGGATTTGCTAGAAAAGCTTTTATTTCCTCTATTTTCCTTATAATCAAAGTTTATATGAGAAATGAGACAAACTTGGATATTCATTATAATATCCATTCTCTTTCTTATTGGCACTACAATCATGTTCTTCTTATTGAAAATACAAGATATTGATGCTTTGGATTTGTAAGAAAAGCTTTTCTTTCCACCATTTTCCTCATAAGCAAAGGTGATCCAAGAATTGAGACAAACTTGGATACTCATAATAATCTCCATTCTTTTTGTTATTGGCACTATAATCATGTTCTCCACATTAGGATACACGATATTGATGCTTTAAATTTGCAAGAAAACCTTTTCTTTCCACCATTTTCCTCATAATCAGAGTTGATCTGGGAAATGGGACAAACTTGGATACCAATAATAATCTCCATTCTTTTTGCTTTTGGCACTACAATCATGTTCCCGTTATTGGGATACATGTTATTGATGCTTTAGATTTGCAAGAAAAGCTTTTATTTCCACCATTTTCCTTATAATCAAATTCATCTATGAAATAAGACAAGCTTGGATACATAATAATCCCTATTCTTTTTGTTATTGGCACTGTAATCATGTTCTCTTCATTGGCATACACAGTATTGATGCTTTGGATTTGCAAGAAAAGCCTTTCTTTCCACCATTTTTCGTATAATCAAAGTTCATTTGTGAAATGGGATGAACTTAAATACTCATAATAATTTCTAATGTTTTTGTTAATGGCGCTACAATCATGTTCTCCTCATTGGCATACACGATATTGATGTTTTGAATTTGCAAGAAAAGCTTTTCTTTCAACCATTTTCCTTATAATCAAAGTTTATCTAGGAAATGAGACAAACTTGGATACCCATAATAATCTTCATTCTTTTTGTTATTACTAGTACAATCATGTTCTCCACATTGGGATACAGGATATTAATGATTTGGATTTGCAAGAAAAGCCCTTTTTTTCCACCATTTTCCTTATAATCATTGTTCATCCGAGAAATAAGACAAACTTGGATACTCATAATAATATCCATTTTCTTTCGTATTGGCAAAACAATCATGTTCACCTCATTAGGATACATGATATTGATGTTTTGGATTTGTAAGATAAGCTTTTCTTTCCACCTTTTTCCTTATAATCAATGTTTATCCATGAAATGAAACAAACTTAGATACTCATAATAATCTCCATTCTTTTTGTTGTTGGCACAAGAAACTTGTTCTCCTCATTGGGATACACGATATTGATGCTTTGGATTTGCAAGAAAAGCTTTTCTTTCCACTATTTTCCTTATCATTAATGTTCATCAAGGAAATAAGACAAACTTGGATACCCATAACAATCTCCATTCTTTTTGTTTTTAGTAATACAATCATATTCCCCTCATTAAGATACATGATATCGATGCTTTGGATTTGCAAGAAAAGCTTTTCTCTCAACCATTTTCCTCATAATCAAAGTTCATTTGGGAAATGATACAAACTTGCATACCCATAATAATCTCCATTCTTTTTGTTATTGCCACTATAGTCATGTTCCCCACTTTGGCATACACGATATTGATGCTTTGGATTTGCAAGAAAAGCTTCTATTTCCAACATTTTTCTTATAATCAAAGTTTCATTTGAGAAATGAGACAAACTTGGATACTTATAATAATCTCCATTGTTTTTGTTGTTGGCACTACAATCATGTTCTCCTCATTGGGATACACGATATTGATGCTTTAGATTTGCAAGAAAGTCTTTTCTTTCCACCATTTTCCTCATAATCAAAGTTCATCCAGGAAATAAGACAAACTGGGATGCTCATAATAATCCCCATTCTTTTTGCTACTGGCACAACAATCATGTTCTCCTTATTGGGATATAGGATAATGATATTTTGGATTTGCAAGAAAAGCTTTTCTTTTCACCATTTTCCTTATAATCAATGTTCATCTGGGAAATGAGATAAACTTGGATGCCCATAATGATCTCCATTCTTTTTTTTTTGCACTACAATCATGTTCCCCTCATTGGGATACATGATATTGATGTTTCAGATTTGCAAGAAATGCTTTTCTTTCCACCATTTTCCTTATTATCAAAGTTCATCTATGAAATGAGTCAAGCTTGGATACTCATAATAATCCCCCTTTTTTTTGTTATTGGCACTGTAATCATGTTCTCCCATTGGCATACACAGTATTGATGCTTTGCATTTACAAAAAAAGCATTTCTTTCCACCATTTTCCTTATAATCAAAGCTTATCCAGGAAATGAGACAAACTTGGATACCCAAAATAATCTTCGTTCTTTTTGTTATTACCACTACAGTCACATTCTCCACACTGGGATACACGATATTGATGCTTTGGATTTACAAGAAAAGCCTTTTTTTTCTTCCATTTTCCCTATAATCAATGTTTATCCGTGAAATGAGACAAACTTGGATACTCATAATAATCTCCATTCTTTTTGTTGTTGGCACAACAAACATGTTCTCCTTATTTGGATACATGATATTAATGCTTTGGATTTGCAAGAAAAGCTTTTCTTTCCACCATTTTCCTCACAATCAAAGTTCATCTGAGAAACGAGACAAACTTGGATACTCATAATAGTCTTTGTTATTGTTCTTATTGGCACCACAATCATGTTCTCCACATTGGGATACACAATATTGATGCTTTGGATTTGAAAAAGTAGCCTTTCTTTCCCCCATTATCATCAGAATCAAAGTTCATCCATGAAATGAGAAAAACTTGGATACGCATAATAATCTCCATTCCTTTTGTTATTGGCACAACAAACATGTTCTCTACGTTGGGATACACGATATTGATGTTTTGGATTTGTTAGGAAAGCTATCTTTCCACCATTTTCCTTATAGTCAAAGTTCATCCGTGAAAAAGACAAACTTGGATTCTCATAATAATCTCCAATCTTTTTGTTATTAGCACTACAATCATGTTATCCTCATTGGAATACATGATATTAATGCTTTGGATTTGCAAGAAAAGCTTTTCATTCCACCATTTTACTAGCAATTAATATTCAATCATGAAATGGGACAAACTTTGATACTCGTAACAATCGCTATTCTTTTGCTTATGGGTACTACAATCATGTTCTCCACATTGGGATACACGATACTGATGCTTGAGATTTGCAACAAAAGCTTTTCTTTCAGCCATTCCCCTAATAATTAAAGTTTATTCATGAAATGAGACAAACTTGGATACGCATAATAATCTCCATTCTTTTTGTTATTGGCACTATAATCATATTATCCACATTAGGATACACGATATTGATGCTTTGGATTTGTAAGAAAACCTTTTCTTTCCACCATTTTCCTCATAATCAAAGTTCATCCGTGAAATAAGACAAACCTGGATACCCGTAATAATCTCTATTATTTTTGTTATTGGCACTACAATCATGTTCTCTATTTTGGGATACACGATATTGATGCTTTGGATTTGCAAGAAAACCTTTTCTTTCCACCATTTTCTTTATAATCAAAGTTCATCTGGGAAATGAGACAAACTTGGATACTCATAATAATCCCCGTTCTTTTTGTTATCAACATTACAATCATGTTCTCCTCATTGGGATACACGATATTGATGCTTTGGATTTGCAAGAAAAGCTTTTCTTTCCACC
>JBBYHK010179603.1:0-34014 GCA_038382065.1 Adansonia grandidieri | reverse complement strand
CCCCAAGCCAAGCATGTTAACCTCAACCAATGAGGATTAGCATGGACTTAGCATTTTCCTTAAAGCTAGCAAAATATATTGGGGAAAATTAAGTTTTCTAGATCTAGAATCTTGGTTAAACAAGATTAAATCTTCTGATTTTGAAATGAAAATGGTCTTACAATTATTCCCTAAATGTTTATGCCTTTTTTCTTGAGTCAAAACCTTGAGTGGTATGATCAACGGGTTGTTTCATCATCCCAAACTACTCTAAGGCTTTGCAAATGAGCTTGTGATGCTTATGCCACTCTTTCCCTTCAATCATAGATGTTTAAATGTTAATGACTTAAGTTTGGACCTATAGAAAAAAAAATAAGAGATATCCCCTGCTTTGCTTTGTCCCCTACTGGCAGCATAACTGTTGCAAATTGAAAAATTACTTTAAAATCCTAAATGATTTTACATGAATTTTTTTATATTTCTCTATCAAAGCATGTCGAATTATCTTTAAAATGATTTTTTATTCAACCCTGGATCATTTCAGATGAGAAAATTATGATTTTTCAAGTCTAAACTGTCCGAAACCTCTAGAATCCAAACATGTATTCTGGTTGGACCATTCAGGCCCACTAAATGATTTTTCCACTAAGTGTTTTGGAATCCAAACATGTATTCTGGAATCAGAAAGTGACTTTTTGGGGTAGTGAGAATATTTTTAGGATCACCCTCATCGAGTTACCTTTATAACGATATCTTGTCCATCCTCTAAATCCTTCGAACCAGTTTAGAATAAATTTCAGAAGCAAAATAGCGCGATGCTGTCTCCTATTTTCGGTTTTAGTCAAAATTGAGTTATTTTCTCGAATTTCGTCTCGAGACATTCGAATATCTTCATGTCAACCCGATTAGACTCGAGAATATGCTTTGACCTCCCATAGGCTCGTATCAATGCACAAACACATTTTACATCTTTGCCATCCTTATTCACAATAATTTTTTTTGCCAAAAGTTGTTGAAAGGCTCATACATTCCCTAAATCATAAGGTTTTGCTAACTTAAGTTTTCTAACTTGACTTCTCTAAAGAGTGTCAAACGTATCACTTTTGGGGATACTCTAACCCTGCCTTTTCGAGGGGATTCTTCAACTCTGCTTTTCAAAATTGTCAAGATTAAAAAAACCTTCTCTTGTCAAAATGATTTGTCATCCACGGGGATACTCCAACCCCGACCTTCTAAGGGGATACTCCAACCCCACTTTTCAAAATTGTCAAGATCAAAAGAAACCTCCTTTGTCAAATTATTTATTATCCATGGGGATACTCCAACCCTACATTTCTGAAGGGATACTCTAACCTTATTTTTAACTATAATTAATTTTTCTCATTCTCAGACTTTTATGAATATGTCAAACAAATCTTGTTTAATCAAGAAACCCAGATGCATCTAAAAAATTATCAATTCCATTATTCCCAAATAATCGATGCCAATAGTGAGATAAATTCCAATAGTCCATCCAGTTTCTTTATCATTGCATTGAATGGTCCATGTTATGTTACTTCATTTATTGCCTTACTGACATGATTTCTTTGTGATGATTATTTGCATTCATGCTTTCAAAACATTTCAAATAAAATCAAAGGTAATGTTCTGCGTGGGTATCTCTCCAGTGCCCAAAGTGGAACATTCCATTTTCAAATTAAAAACTAGAGGTCATTTTTATCAAAAATCTCTATATTACCCATTTCTCTGGGGTGTATATGAGATTAAATTTTTTTCATCAAGACATGGATTATTTCTACCAGATTCATGCATTAAAAGGGGTTATATCAAAATAATGATAAGTTAATATCGAAAGAATTAAAACTGAGATAAGACATTGCTGGTAAGGTATTGATTTCGGGCGTCACGAAGAGGTTCGTACCTCATCACACATAACCAACTCCCAAACCCAAACGGTGAATCTTTGAACTACGTAGTCCACAGGATCGATGTTTTGAGTTTTGTAACTCAAAGCATAGGTTTCAATAGGCATCTGATCATGCCTAGCCCAAAATGATCGGTGGCAACTCCAAGCTTTGGCCATTTTGTGATGGTCATCCGAGACTAATAAAATGAGCGATTCATCTTATAGTCCCCCTCACTGTACCACAAGTCGAGAATCCATATATTCTTGTTTTTATCACATCACCAAAGGAAAAGTCTCGATCAAGAAGACATTCCAAGTCAAAAAAATATTTTAAGTCGTATGCACTCATAGATTCATGAGGATCCACCCCGGCGTACGTTGCGACAGTAATCAGTTTCAAATTTGGGCTTTCTATCTTTTAAAATCTGAAAGTCAACTTTTTGTCTTATCTTGACTAGGGTTAACTTTTGATTTTTTTGACTTTTTTCGATGAGGCTTTTCCATAAATTTAATTGACCTAAAATTTTACCTTTCCCTTCCTCAAATCTTTCCTCATTAATGAGTACAATCAATTTCACCATTTAACCTTTCTTAAAGCTTTGATTTCAAAAGTTTTCATTTTTATTCGTGGTTGACTTTAGTTTAACTTTTAAAATTAGGCCTTAATTTAGACTTTGATTGCTTTAATTGACCATCCCTTCCTGTTCAAAAAGGCAAATGAAGTTATGGTGTATCTCTAATTCTGTTTTCTCAATTCTTGCACCTAACTTTAATTTTCTATGTTTAGCAAATTTCTCAATTTTTTACCTTGCAGTTTTCTTTACACTCGACTCCAATTCTTTTCTCATAACTCTAGTTGACTTGAAATTTTACCTTGTCCTTCCTTTAATCCTTCCACACAAATGGGTACTATCAATTTCACCATTTAACCTTACCTAAGGCTTCAATTTCAAAAGTCTTCATTTTTACCCATAGTTACCTTTGGTTTGACTTTCAAAATCAAGTATCGATTTGATTCCAATTACTCCAATTAACAATCTCATCTTGTTTAGAAGGCAAATTGAGTTAGGGTGTATCTCCAATTCTTCACACTTAACTTTAATTTTTTTGATTTGGCATATTTCTTAGTTTTTCACCATGCATGTTTCTCCACACTAACTTTAATTTTATTTTCACAACTCTAGTTGACTTTAAATTTTACTTGCCCTTCCTTGAATCCTTCCTCAAAGACAGGTACAATTAATTTCACCTTTCAGACTTACTAGAGGCTTCGATTTCGAAATTCTTCATTTTTACCTATGGTTAACTTTGGTTTGATATTCAAAATTAGGTCTTGATTTGACTTCGGTTGCTCCAATTGACCATTCTATCTTGTCCGAGAGGGCAAAATTGAATTGGGGCGCATTTCCACTTCTATTTTCTCAATTCTGACTTCAATTTTCCTAATTTGGCATATTTCTTGGCTTATTTAATTAAGTCAATATGCCAACTTTTTCCACAAAATTAGGCATTCTAAGCCAATTCAATCCTTTAAACAAATCTTTTAACATCATTGTTCTTGTCAAATTTCTATACACAAGTGCACTATCACAACAAGTAATATAGTGGTGAATAGAGTATCATTCCCATGAGAAATTGTACTAAATATGCTAAGTACTAAAATTAACAGAATTTAATCTTATTCAAATAAATAATTAAAGGATTACTAATTAAAATTAAAATTAAACTAAATTAACTAAATTAAATTTAACTACATAGCAAAGAAATTTAAATGAGGTTTACTTAATCAATAAGAAAAGTCTAGGATTACAATTTCCCTCAAAACTTCATTTAAATTTATTTTAACCTTTTAACTTGACTAATGATAGTGAGTTGTTAACCTGGAGCTCTAATTTATATATAAGTATCTTCTGATAGTCTTATAAAATATTTCTTTTAATCAATTTACTATATTCCTATGTAAATTGAATTAAAAATAAAAAACTCATTAAGCCCACACTCTAATTTGGTTACATATGGCATGCTCGTATATTCTTATCTAACATGCAGGTTAATTCATCCTAATAAATGAATATAAAACATATATCATTCAATCCAGGTCTAAACACAAAATTCCCTTTTTCAAGTTCATTAAGGTTAGCAAATCAATCTAATTGGTGGCCAGTCAACTGGAAGCATTAAGAACAAGATTGAACAAACAACTCAATTATCATTAATTCAAGAAAACAAAAATAAAATAATCTAAACTACATGTTGAGTTCCATTGTAATCCTAGAAAAATAAATTTAGGTCATATTGATTAAATAAAATACAAAACAATAAAGTTTTACCATCATAAATATTACAATAAAGATAAAAAGATTAAGGGAAGAGAGAAAACTAAAGGTGTTAAGTGTCGATCTTCGACTTCTTCAATCTTTCTCCTCTTGCAAAATCTTGACAGCTTATTTTCTTTGTTAAGAATAATAGCTTTAAATTATCTAGGATAGATCTAAAACGTAAACATAAGAATCCTATTTATAGGTAAAACACTAAAGTGAAGAGACTTGATTTGCAAGTAACTTGAGCATGTATTTTTGGAATTTTCCAACTTGGAACCACCTTGCTTGCTTGCGTCCACTTTCCTTCTTGATTAAGTTATTATACTTTTGAAACTCCTTTGGGTTTTAACCTACAAAAATATGGAAAGTTTTTAAATAACTAAGTAATTAAAAATAAGGAAAATAAAATATTACTAAATTAAAAACTACTAAATATTAATGAAATTTAAATAAAAATCTCTAAGACTTAGCTAAATTAATATGCATAATGAGACTAACTAACTCTATTTTATATAGTTATCACACCCCTAAACTTAAGATTTTGCTAGTCATTGAGTGAAACAATAGAAAGAAACTAAACCATCTAAATGAAACAAAACATAAATTAAAATGAATGTACCTGAATTATGATTACCTTAATTTTCCTCAAAAGTCATCTTAATATCTCAACTCAAGGTAGATACAAATATAATTCAAATTCATGCTTTAATCAATCATAAATCTTAATGCTTCAGATGGATTTCTAGTGTGTGTGTAAATGATCCCTTTACAAATCATTGCATGAAAATCAAATAAATTTATGCCAATGCAATCATGAATTAATACTAGATCCTCATATGTTTGCTTTTCATCTTTCTCTCCACTAATGTAAACCAACACCTCATCAAAGATCATGTAGGACTTTATTAAGCTTGTAATAAAAGGCTAGGGTAAATGTAGGATAAAAGATATATTTCGTTTTAATTCACCCATAGACACTTTTCATTGTTCCAAAGCTTTTATCGAGCCTTTTCACAACAAGTACCCTTTTTTTTTTCCATGACATTTTCTTTTGCATGCCATTTTATTCATTTACACACTTTTGTGTGTTTTTTTCTTCTTTTTTTCTTTTTTTTTCATTTTCTTCTTTTTTTTCTTTTTTTATGCTTCACCAATACAAAACAATCCAAAACATGGCTCATTTTATTTTTTGAAACAACTTACGCTCATGCCTACGTAGTGAAGGTTGATCATGGTTTTTCTTCTTAGACTAGGCAAAAAAAAATATGTACAGCAATTAAAAGAAAATGATATATCAATTAGGCTCAAATAAGGTGACTAAGGATAAATATATAACAATAGGTTTAAAGGCTCAAAGGCTCAAATGATCCAAAGATGGCCTAAATCTTCTCTTTAACTTAGTGTTGTCTAGGATTTTGGCTTAAGAGAGAATCAAACAAATTCTAGGCCTCTAGATATAATTGCAATTGACATCAACATAAACATTCTTCGTATAAGCAATACAAATCAAAGCAAGAGATTAAATGTTCAGAATTTGTGAAAATCATATCCTAAAAATGAAAACAAAAATGAAAGAGTCTAATCACAAAATTAAATTATGCTTATATTTTCCCAATAATTAAAATAAATCAATAACTTAGTTCTCATCATTAGATAAGGATCTCATCATATTAAGCATAAAACATTTTCGTTTATGCTAAAAAAATGAAAATTTTAAGATGTACTAAAAAATTTTAAAGATGCAAATGCAAACAAATTAAATGCATGAAAAAATGCAAATTATCCCTCAAAACTTAAATGAAGCATTATCCCCAATACACAAAAATAACTAGGAGTTAAGATCAAGAATACTCCCCTTTCATTGGATGAGGTGATAAAAGAGCATGTCCAAGCATCATTATCTTCCTTCTCGTTCTTATCCTTATCAAATTGTTCAATGTGGGTTGGATGTGGTGGCAGAGGCATTTAAGGGCAATTTGTCATGTTTAAGCTCAGCTGATTTCCAAAGAATCGTAACATCTACTCCATGACTTGATTACATTCCAT
Organism: Adansonia grandidieri; assembly: GCA_038382065.1. Lineage (NCBI taxonomy): Eukaryota > Viridiplantae > Streptophyta > Magnoliopsida > Malvales > Malvaceae > Adansonia > Adansonia grandidieri. The sequence continues at coordinate 27,762 of JBBYHK010179603.1, read as the reverse complement.
TTGATGAGCCACTTGTACTTTAAGATTAGCCAAATGTTATCAATTGTTAGTCCTGCTCGATGTTGGCTTGGTCATGGTAGAGTAGATCAAGAACTAGCACCAATATTCATTGGCCAAGTAAGTACTTCTTGACCATCCATTTTACTTATCATACTGTAATCAATGGTTGTCGTCGGGTGGAAAGTTCTTTGAATTTTTCCCATCAAACATTTGTTTTGCCACACAAAGAAGTACTCAAGGATAGGAACCATAATCCCTCTCTCGTTGACTGCGCTGTATGAATCATCATTGAATGGATAAGTTTTTCGATGTCTATTGACTTCCTGGAAAGGATTAAATAGAGCAAAATTGCTCTGTCTTTATAACATCACTTAAATGCTTACTAAGAAGTAAATTTGCAGCTATAAAATGTAACCAAATCTTACCATTCTAATGCAATGCATTAGATTTCAAAGATATGGGTTCACCTTTTAATGTCTTCCATTGTGTATTGGGCTTGCAGAGATAGTCCTTCACTTCTTCAAAATCTATATTGCTTTCTAAGAACTGTGTACTCATCATGAAAAATGTTAGGTGTATTATAAAAATCATTATCGGCTTTACTACTTATTGGTACCCAGCGTTCACAAACAAAAACTTTATTACCTGTTTGTTCACAAGCATTTGCATAAAATTCACGAACTATAGATAAAAACAGCAAATTTAGGAGGTTCACAAAATTTATGCTAAAACATTTCAATTTATGCTAAAAAAACAAAAATTTTAAAATATTCTAAAAAACTTTGAAGATGCGAATGCAAACAAATTAAATGCATGAAAAACTAAATGCAAATTATCCCTTAAACTTTACTCATTCTAAAACACCCCAAACTTAATTAGAGCATTATTCCCAATGCGTTAAAATAAATAGGAGTTAAGATTAAGAATACTCCCCTTTCATTGGATGAGGAGATAAAAGAGAGTTTTTAAGCATCATTATTTTCCTTCTAATCTTGTCCTTGCCAAATTGTTCAATGTAGCTTAGATGTGGTGGCAAAGGCATTCGAGGGCAATTTGTCATGTTTAAGCCTAGTTGATTTCTGAAGAAGTGTAACATCTGCACCATGATTTGATTATATTGCATTTGATAAGCCATTTATACTTCAAGATTAGCCAAATATTGATTGATTGTTAGTCATGCTCGATGTTGGCTCGATTATGGTAGAGCAGATGAAAACTAGCACCAACATTCATTCATCGAGTAAGTACTTCTTGACCACCCATTTTACTTATCATACTACAATGAATGGCTGTCTTCGGGTGGAATAGTTCTTTGAATTCTTCTTGTTGAACATTTGCTTTGCCACACAAGCAAGTAATTAAAGACGGGAACCACAATCCCTCTCTCATTGACTGCGCTGTATGAATCATCACTGAATGGATAAGTTTGATGATATCTATTGACTTCCTGGTAAGGATTGAATAGAGCAAAATTGCTCTGTCTTTGGTAGCATCACTTAAATCTTACCAGAAGTAAATTTCCAGCTATAAAATGTAGCCAAATCTTACTATTCTGATGCAATACATTGAATTTAAAAGATATGGGTTCACTTTTTGACATCTTCCATTATGTGTTGGGCTTGCAGAGATTGTCTGTCACTTCTTCCAAATCTATAATGCTTTCTAAGAACTGTGAATACTCATCATGAAGAATGTTAGGTGTATTATAAAAGTCATTGATGGCTTTATTGTTTATCAGTACCTAGCATTAATGAACAAAAACTTTATCACCTGTTTGTTCACAAGCATTTGCATAAAATTCATGAATAATAGGTAAAACAGCATATTTAGAAGGTTCACAAAATTTTTCCCATTTTTTTGAAGTCATGATATTGTCAATACCTGGGTAGTTTCAAGGAATTAAATTGAAACCTTTCTGTGCAATCAAGATTTTCACATCCTGTGCTTGGGTAAACTATTGCAAAGCCTCTTCAGACACAATTTTTTGTTAAGCATAACTTTCACTAGAAATTGTTTTAGTCCTTTTTGGTGCCATCTAATCGTAAAATTTTTTTCTCAACAATAGGCAAGCTTTAACATACCAACATTAACTAAATGATGACTAAAATTCAAACACCAAAGCAACTTTTTAAGCAAGTAATTTCTATGTAAGTACAAAGCACTAACTCAATAAATTCTCAATAATCACTCACTAATCTTTATATCCAACAACACCTATTATGCAAATTTCAACCACCTTCCAAGATATAGCATTGGAAATAAGATTAATTAAGACAATAAAAATCTAATAATCACACTAAACACCATAAAAGAATGCTCAAACTCAAATTCTCTATAATTTTCCATAATTAACAATATAGAAAATCAAATTAGCTTAAACTAAAACTTATCTATAAGTAAATTTAATGAAAAATTCCAAAAATTCATGAAACTCACTTACTTGGAATGTGTTGGATGACTTCTACAGAGAAAAAGCATAAATACACTTGAAAAGCTTACTTGAATCCTATGTAAAGGAGAGAAATCATGGAGATAAGAGATAAAATTCAAGTTGATTTTTTTTTGGTGATTTTTATGGTGGTTAAGTGTTTTGAGTGAAGAGAAAAAGTGTTTGGAAGGAAAAAAAATGGGGTAGTTGAGAATGGGGTTGAACTTTTGAGAAATTTTTTTTCCTTTTTTAAGTAAAATTTTTTTTCTTTTTAAGCTAGCGTTGCTACCCTAAACTACAGTGCCAGCTTTTGACTTCAGGGGTGTTGCAGTGCCTCGCATTATTTTTTTATCTACACTGAGAATTAGATGTTGCAACACCGAGACTCGAAATAAACAGGCACCACAGTGCCATGTCTCTTTTTTTAACCTAGAAAATAAATAAATAAATAAATAAATAAATAATATACATCATAAAATAAAAATGTTAAGAAAGGAAGAAACTTGGGTTGCCTTCAAGAAGGGCTTGATTTATAGTTATCGGCTTGACTATTTTTTTATCATTTTGGGTCGACTAAGGTGATTGAGGACTTTTGGTGATCAAATCTACCTCTCTAACAATGTTTAAGTCTTTGCCCATTAACTTTGAAACTTTGGCTAGAACTCTCATTTACAACTTCGATTACGCTGTATAGGAACATTTTTATGATTTTGAAAGGCCTGAACCATCGAGACTTGAGTTTTCCCAAAAATAACTTTAAACATGAGTTATAATGAAGAACATATTGCCCTGGCTCGAACTTTCGCTCAAGAATCTTCTTATCATGCCATCTCTTTGTCTTTTCTTCATAAATCTTAGCATTTTCATAAGTTTGAAGTGGAAATTCATTCATCTCATTTAACTGCAACAATCACCTTTCACCAGTAGCATGGAGATCAAAATTCAAATTCTTAATTACCCAATATGTTTTATGTTCAAGCTCTACCGAAAGATGACAAGCTTTACCAAAAAACAATCTATAAGGAGACATCCTGATGGGTGTTAAGTAGTTCGGTATGCCCATAATGCATCATCCAATCTCTTGGACAATCTTTTCTAGTCAGGCTAACTATCTTCTCCAATATCCTCTTAATCTCTCGATTTGATGCTTCAGTTTGGCTGCTTATTTGAGGGTGATAGGTTGCGGTAATTTTTACGTTTAACCCCGTATTTAGCAAGTAGAGCTTCAAAATATTTATTGCAAAAGTGTGAGCCCTCATCATTAATAATAGCTCTTGCTATGCCAAACCCGGTGAATATATTCTTTTTCAAGAAATTAATCACGACCTTTAAATTATTCGTTGGAAAAGATACTGCTTTAACCCACTGTGAGACATAATCTATAGCAACTAGAATGTAAAGATTATTGTAAGAGGAAATAAATGGTACCATAAAATCAATACCCCATACATCAAAAACCTCTACTTCTAGGATGCTGTTGAGTGGCATCTCATTTTTCCTCAATATGTTGCCTACTCTTTGACACATGTTACATCTTAGAACAAAATGGTGAGCATCTTTAAAAAGAGTTGGCCGATAAAAGCCTGATTGTAGCACTTTGGCTGTAGTTTGTTCTCCTCCAAAATGTCCGCCATAATCTGAGAATGACAATGCTGCATAAATATTTTTTATTTCTTCCTTGGGTACACATTTCCTAATAATATAATCTGCACACTACTTAAACAAGAAAGGTTCATCCTGAAATAATATTTAACATCATGCAAGAAATTTTCTTTTGTTGAGAAGTTAAATTCGGCATACCATGGTACTTCTTCCTGATTTACTTAGAAAAGCTACTCATCAGGAAATGTCTCATTAATTTGGATGGAATCACCAACATTTGCCCCATTATCCAATCTTTAGAAATCCGTCACTTGATTTTTTGTTTTTTTTGTATCATGAATTTCTAAATCAAATTCTTGCAAGAGTAGTATCCATCGGATCAATCTTGGTTTGGCATCTTTCTCTTTTTCCAAGAGATTGCAAACTCGTTTGGAGATCTTTGAGAAGTCTAATGAATTTTCGATAAAATCTGGCATGATAGAGAAAACTTCAAATTTCTTTGATTGATGTTGGAGCTGGAAGTTTTTCAATATCTAAATCTTTGCCTTGTCCACTTCTATGCCTTTCCTTGAAACTAAATGTCCTAAAACAATGCCTTCTTATACCATGAAATGGCATTTTCCTAATTTAGGACCAAATTGGTTTCTTCACATCTTTTTAGCACTAGACTTAGATTATGCAAACATTCATCAAAAGAGTTTCTAAAAACTAAAAAATCATTCACAAATACCTCTAGGAAATTGTCCACCATGTCAAAAAATACAACCATAATGCATCTTTAGAATGTTGCTAGAGCATTACAAAATCCAAATGGCATTCTTCGAAAAGAAAAAGTCCTATAAGGGCATTGAAAGTGGTCTTCTATTGATCTTCTGGTGTTATGGTAATCTGATTGTATCCTAAATAACCATCCAAGAAATGGCAAAATTCTTTACCAGCTAACTTATCGAGCATTTGATCAATGAAGGGCAAAGAAAAGTGATCATTCCTAATAGCTTTATTAAGCTTCCTATAATCCATGCAAATTTGCTAACTAATCTTATTGGAATGAGCTCATTATTGTCATTGGAAACCATGGTCATCCCTCATTTCTTGGGCACATATTGGATTGGACTCACCCAAAAACTATCAAAGATAGGATAAATAATGCCTGCATCTAACCACTTGGTAATCTTTTTCTTAACCATATATTTCATAATGGGTTTAAGTTTGGTGTTGATGCTATATGGTGGCCTTATGATTTTCTTCAAAGAGAATCTTATGCATGTTAATTAAAAGACTAATCTCCTTGATATTAGTAATTGACCACCTAAATGCTCTAATATGCTCTCTAAGCACTCTAAATAATCGATCTTCCTATTCATCATTAAGGGAAGAAGAGATAATAATAGGTAAAATAGAATTTTGGCCAAGAAAAGCATACCTCAAATGTGAAGAGAGTTGTTTAAGCTCTAGGAGAAATGGCTCCTCCATAAAGGGCTTGGCTGGTGAATCAGATAAAGGTCCTGGAGTCTCAAATTTAGAATTGGATTTAATTGAATATGGTGAATTAAGCAACTTCAAACACTCAATAAACTCTTCATCATCTTTTTCGGAAGTGGATACCAATGTTGCTTCCAAAGGATCAATAGGATAACTTTTTATAAAAACTTTATTTATTGCTTTATCTACCACATTTACTGCAAAACACTCATTAGTTTCATTAGGAAATTTCATAGCCTTAAAAACATTAAATGTTACCTCTTGGTCTTGAACTCTCATGGTAAGTTCGCCTTTTTGTACATCAATGAGAGTGCTATCAGTTGCTGGAAAAGGTCTTCCTAGAGTGGTGGGTATTTCACAATCTTTTTTCCATGTCAAGAATTATAAAATCAATTGGGAGGATAAATTTGTCAACTTTCACCAAAACATATTCAACAATGCCCCTTGGATATGTATGGGATCTGTCTACCAACTATAAAGTGACTGTGGTGGGTTTACCTCCCTTAAACCTAGATTCTTGTAAATGGAAAGAGGCATCAAATTTATGCTTGCACCAAGATCACATAATGCCCTCCCAAAGAATTAGGTTCTAATGGTGCATGGAATAGTAAAACTTCCCAGATCTTTAAGTTTGGATGGAAGTTTCTTTTGCAATATAGCACTGTACTCTTCAGTAAATGCGACAATCTTAAATTCACCCAATTTTTTTATAAGATAGCTTTCATGAATTTGACATAGCTAGGCATTTGTTTCAAAGCTTCAGCAAAAGGTATATTAATGTGGAGTTTTTTAAATACCTCAAGGAACTTCTAGAATTGATTGTCAAGTTTCTATTTCTAAAGCTGCTGCGGAAAAAAGGTTAGTGGACAACCTAGAGGTTGTTGTTGTTGGATCTTCTCAGCCTCCTTTTTACTTATTTCCTTATCTTTTGAATAATCTAGCTTCTTTTTTGCATTCTCTATATTTCTCTACCATTTCTGAATGTGATGGCCTTACAATGCTCATTTTCGTCTCTTCTTAGATTAGGTTTAGTGTTACTTAAAAGCATTCTTAAAGGTCGATTATTAATGGTAGAGGCAATCTACCTAACTTATGTCTTAAGATTCCTGAAAGTTGTTGCTAGGGTCTGAATGATATTGTCTTAACTTTATTTTTTGCCCTTAGCTCCATAGCATATCTTCTATTAATGGCTTCCTTTCTTGAACTGGAATTTAGGCTTGGTCAGAGACCCAAGCTTGTTGAGAAAATCCAGGTGGAAAAACTTGCCTATTTGTAGTTAAAGGTCCTTGGTTGTTATTCAAAGAAAAGTTTGGATGATTATGCCAACCCATATTATACGTATTTGAATAAGGGTTATTTTGATGCCTGTTTTAATTTTTGACATAGTTAACTGATTCAGCATAGTTAGAGCACTGCTCAGTAGAATGTCCATCCCCATATAGTTTGCAAACCACAAAAGAACTTGGAACTAAATGTACACTCATAGCATTTATTTTCCTTGTGATTACCACAAGTTAAGCATAAAGTGATGGCATTGGTTTCATGAACTTCTACAACTTTTCTTGGCAAACTTCTTTCGGTGGACCAATGATCATTATTGGACACCATCTGCTCAAGTAACTCATAAACCTCATCTGATGATTTTTCCATAAATGAACCACCTGCTGCAGCATCAATAATAGTCCTTATTTAACCCATCATTCCATTGTAAAAAGTCTAAACCTGAAGCCATTTAGGAAGACCATGATAAGGACATTTTCCAAGCAACTCCTTGAATCTTTCTCAAGCTTCGTAAAGTGATTTTGAGTCATACTATGTAAAAGATGTCATTCCTCAACTTTACTATTTTGACCAGAGGAAAATATTTGACAAGAAACTTTTAAGCCAAGTCATGCGAGGTAGTTTGACTTATCTCGAAGTGAGAAAGGAAATAATCTCAAACTGACGGCATCATCTCCATTGTGTTTGAAAGTATTGCATATTTCTAAAAAGTTCACAATGTGAGCATTAGGATCTTCACTGGATAGACCACCAAATTGAACTGATGTTTGAATCATCTGGATGATGGCTGGCTTTATCTAAAAGTTGTTGGCTTGAATGGCAGGCCTCCGAATACCAGAATGAATGCTTTGCATAAGAGGTAAGGCAAATTCTCATAGACACTTTGTATCTTCTTCTTTGGCCATTGTATTATTTTGAGTCAAAGCTTGTAAACTCTCCGTTTGACGTCGATGAAAAGTTCTTTCGGGTTCTAAATCAAAGGGGACAAGTTCCAAGTTTCTTGCTCTTCGCATACAATGGCCAAAAGTACCTAAAAAAATAAAAATAAAAATAAAAAATAAATTTTGAAGTAAGATTAAATTTGCTTGGTATTAAGTTTAGCAAAATAATTTAGTAAAACAATTCCCTAGCAACGGCGCCAAAAACTTTTTGTCAAATTTCTACCATGCAAGTGGACGTATCTCAACAAGTAATATAGTGATGAATAGAGTATCGTTCCCACGAGAAATTGTACTAAATCTACTAAGTACTAAAATTAACCCAATGTAATCTTATTCAAACAAATAATTAAAGGATTACTAATTAAAATTAAAATAAATTAAATTTAAATAAATAGCAAAGAAATTTGAATGAGGTTTACTTAATTAGTAAGAAAAGCCTAGGATTATTATTTTCAACACTTCATTTGAATTTGTTTTACTTCTTGACTAATGATATTGAGTTATTAATCTAAAGTTCTAATTTATTTATAAGTATCTTTCAATGATCTTATAAAAATATTTTTTTTAATCAATTTACTATATTCCTATGCTAATTGAATTAAAAGAAACTCACTAAGCCTAGACTTTAATTTAGTTATAAATGACATGCTCGTATATTCCTTTCTAACATGCAGATCAATTCATCATAATAAATGAATATGAAACATATTTCATTCAATGTACATCTAAACACAAAATTCCCTTTTCCAAGTTCATTAAAGTTAGCAAATCAATAGAAGTATTAAGAACAAGATTGAACAAACAACTTAATTATCATTAAATCAAGAAAATAAAAATAAAATAATCCAAACGACATATTTAGTTCCATTGTAATCCTAAAAAAATGAATTTAGCTCATACTATCATAAATATTATAATAAAGATAAAAGGATTAAGGGAAAGGAGAAAACTAAAAAGTGTTAAGTCTTGATCTTCGACTTCTTTAATCTTTCTCCTCTTGTAAAATCTTGACAGCTTCTCTTCTTTGTTAAGAATAACAGCTTTAAATTATCTAGGATAGATCTAAACCCTAAAACATAAGAATTTTATTTATAGACAAAACCTTGAAGTGCAGAGATTTGATTTGCAAGTAACTTGAGCATGTATTTTTAGAATTTTCCAACTTAGAACCACCTTACTTGCTTGAGTCCACTTTTCTTTTTCATTTAATTGTTATACTTTTGAAAACTCCTTTGGGTTTTGACTTACAAAAATATGAAAAGTATTTAAATAACTAAGTAATTAAAATATAAGGAAAATAAAATATTACTAAATTAAAAACTACAAAATATTAATAAAATTTAAATAAAAATCTCTATGACCTAGCTAAATTAATATGCATAATAAGACTAAATAACTCTATTTTATAGTGTTATCAATTGTTTCATTCCAAGAGAGTTCAGATTAAGACATCACTGGACTTAGGAAAGTCGAAAATAATTGATTGAAGATTCAGATAAAATTAAGTATTCACAATGTGAATTTCTTTGGAAAAAAGCACAGCTTAGAGAGAGAAACAAAAAAGAGTGAACATAAAACACTTATTTTAGTGATCAAAATATGATAGAAATACTTTCCAAGTATTGAGGCATATGTCATATTCTGTAATTTTTTATTCATAATATAATTACATATTTCTTAGCATAATTATTGTATATGCATAATTGTTTTAAGGCAAAAATATTTGTTTTTTGTACGATGTTACATGGTTGATAAATAGATTGAATTATTGAAGTTTTTGTGGGCGTATATCTTCATTTTAAATTGAAATTCATTTTAAAATTGAAATTAAGTAGATAAGAAGGTCATAATATAAGATAAAAACATTCGCTAACTAAATAACCAAACCAAGCAGGAAAGCATGCTAAATTGAAAACAAATTAAATAATATTTTCTATTATAAATATGAAAGAAATAATTAAAAAAATTCTCTATAAATTTTAAATCACATGTACAATTTTTATCTTTTTCAATTTTCAATTTATATAATTCAGATATAATTATAGAAGAAATACTATTTTGTATTTTAACATATATATATATATATATAAGTATTTTTAAATAAGTTTACTCAAATTTTATGCTTTCGTTGGTAAGTTTCTTATCAATGCAACTGGGTGAGTTGATCTCTGTTTAATTGGTAAGTAACTGTCAGCTCTTTCCCTAGATCCTTTGTCCAAAATTATCTTTCATAAAAGCGAACCTCCCCATTTGATTTCAAAGACAAACATGCTTAAATCATCTTTACTCCTGTTCGTCATCCTTACCGTATCTAGCCAAGATCTCCTAAATTAATGACCCAATGGCTGAGCCTGCAAAAGACAAAGGAGAATGACCAACATTAAGGTTGCTGGGTGATGGGAGAGAGGCCTATAAAACTATATTACTTGGACTCAAGGGCAAGTGTCAAACATGTTTTTAAAGTTTTTCAATATATTTAGACGATCATATTTATATCTATGCTCAAATATGTCTGATACATGTATTAGATCCAGATGGTTCTAATGAAAAATCTCAGTAACATATAGAACATGGAACTATATATCTATCATAACTTACCTAGACAGCAAACAAGCTAAGCAGCAGTGATATAAAGTCAAAAGCTAACTTCTTTGACCAACAACACCAAGATCATCAAAAACATGCAGGAAAAATCACTAACTTCTGAAAATTAACCTTTGTTAATAACCAGCTAGAAAGAACACAGGATAAACTGATATATTGTGAACTCAATACGTGCCCACTTTGCAAACAAGACTAGCATTTTATTCTACTTCAAGCATATTCATTACATGTTCAAATAGGGTGCATTTATTATGTAATATTACCAGAACAAGTATTGGCAGGCAAGGAAGAGTAAGTAATTTAAAAGATTACATACACAAAATATCATTAACCTATGGTTTTACCATGAGCCCAGGTGAATCTAGGGTTGTGTTTGATAGTACATGAAGCCCAGGTAAAACATCTGCGATAAAGTTGCCATTTTCTTTTGGTCTGTTCGTTACATAAACCATGGATTTAGAGCAAAGATCAATCTATCAGCTTGAACCAATTATACTGATCTACTTCCTCACTTCTTCAGCAAAGTCAATAGGCTTCTTCTTGCTCTGAAATTATGAAAACCCACAATGAATCTAGGAGTTCTTAATAGACTCATCACCACCAAAAAGAATATGTCTAATATGTCAAATTAGTAATGACAATCGTTAAGCAGAATGGCTCCGAGAGTGTTCAGATATTGTTGGTTTAGGTCATGCACCAAACAAAACTGGAACATAAAGATGTCTTGGATTAGCAAATTATAATCTCATTAATGTAATAAGTAATTATCACAATTCAAACGACATTAGGGGAAGTAGGATAGAAAATGGCTCCATGATGCTCTTAAAAGTGTTGTTCGTAACCAGTCATATAGCAAAAATGTGACTCAACACAAGGCTGTTAAAGCTTTTTTTTTTATTTAACAAATTCCAATGGTTCAGTCGCTTCCATTTCCCCAGCACTTCTCAAGAAGAGAACCTATCTAATATTTGCTCTGGCAATTAAAGAAACAGGAAACAAGCTTAGTTGTTGTTTCCAATCATGGAGCAACTCATACTGATTTTGGTTTCTCTGATCCTGTTAAAGGAAAATCACTGGAAAAGGTAATAAATGTAGTCTAAAGGAGATCAATGTCAATGATTAATCCCCATAAAATTGCCTACAGCTATCCCTAGAGAGATTAATCCACCACAATAACAGTTTTCTTTGTTAACTTTTATGAATTTGGCTACTGAGTGTCCGAATAACATTCTTGAAGATTTATATATAATAACATCTGATTAATTAGTGCTATAGGCACCAATTGAGGATTGCTTAATTATTATTATTTTAATTTTTTTTACCTTAAATGCATTACTTTTACTAAATTCAAGAAAAAATAACTCCTTAATTATGCTTTTCTTTCCTTAATATCTTTTTTAATCTTTACTTATATGCTAATATATTCACTCGTTGCATTGAAAATGATGAATAGTGTATATGATACGATATTGTTATTATTATAAATAGTATTTTAACTAATCTTAAAGAATCCCTTGCGGACACTTATTAGCAAAACTCAACCTTGTACAATAAATGAAGCTTTAGTATCCAAATTGAGATTTGAGAAGTAGTAAAACGAAGATCACTTTCCATATCATCAACGAAAAACCAGCTATATACTAATAGATTAGGCAATCGGAGCCTGGATGAACAATGACCCGAGAAGTAATTTAGCTTCCCAAAAGTTACAAACGACCAATTTTGGGAGGCTGTAAATCTATCTACAATTATCCCCACAAAATTCCAATAATTACTGATTGTTCAATATAATGCACAAGCAAAGACAAAAGGCAAAGGAAACTGCAGTCACAGCCAAATGCAAAAAAGAGTCATGATTGATCAAATACATACAAGAAAACAAAAAAGAGTTCTTAAACATCAATCATTGAAATACTTATATGAAATGAAACGTGTAGAAATTGAATCAATAAGAAGAAATAGTTTTGCCTTCAAGAAAAGAACAGGGAGGGAGCAGCCCTCTGCACTGTTCTTTTCTTAGCTTGAGGAATAAATTGGAGTTTCCTAAACATTGGCTATAAAGGCCAACCACCTCCCACCATTTCCCACCAGCCTGCACATCGCTTCCTCGCAGAAGGCAGAATCTATCCATCCCCCCACATTCTCTAGCTCTGGGCCTCTGTGGGCCTTAAAATGAACAAAATTACAAAAAAAATAAAAGAAGACCCACAATTTCTTCGGACTCAATCAAATGAAAAAGAAAAAGAATAAAACAGACAAGGCATTTTCAAGGTAGACTAACCTGCGGTGAAACTCGTCTCTATTGAGAAATAAAGGTGCGCTTCCCACATAAACGCCGCTATGCTCACGATCTTTCAAAGTTGAAATCTCCCCCGAGAAAACACCAGGTTTGATGGATTTGGTTTTCCTTGTTTGACTCCAAAAATTTTATGGCATTGGCAGTTTTACTGGCACTGCTGCTGCCATGCTAGAACAGCACACAGTTTTCCCTCCACGTCTCCCTGGTCTGACTTTCCACTTAAAACTTTGAACCCCTAGTCCTGCGTAGCATAGTTTTTCTACGGTCAAAACTGATAGAAAAAAATTATCGACCTTTCTCTTCTGGAAGGCTGGAATTGCCACCACCACGTAACAAAACCATAGTTGCAAAATTGCAAGCTGGAAGGGGCATGATGCAGGTTGGAGACGATAGAAATAATTAGAACACAAAAAAATTAAAACAGTCGAAAAAAATAACGCTGTAAAGATATTTAGGTTCTAAAAAAAAACCTTTGAGATAGAATAATAAAATAATAATTGAATACTTTATAGCAACTCCCTAAATGCATATATATATATATATATAGGCAAGAACTCTTACTCCTGCTAGATTCAGTATTCTTAGTAGAATACTAAGAAAGCTTAATCATAAGACTTATCCAAACTAAAACTCTAATCCTAAACAATAATCTAATTAAATTAGAATCTTAAACATAGATCTAAATGTATTTTTTTTATTTCAATAGAATTTAAAATAAAATAGAACTCCTAATTGTTAATGCTCCTACATCATTCTCCCCTGGTTGAAAGATTGGTAATATCTTTAGAAAAAACTTTAACAGCTTCTTCGCACATTTCTGGATCAACTTTCCTCAATTCTTCCTCTGAAATCCAGGGACTTTCATAAGCTGGTTTTCCCAGCCATTTAATTAAAAACTTTGATAAATATTTCCCATCCTAGATGTCACTTCCTTGACATCAAGAACTTCCTAGATGATGTCATCTTTCTTGGTAGGAAGCTGGCCAACTTGTTCAGCAACTGTACTTGGTTCTTCCTTCCTCATCAAATCTCTCAAATTCGTACAAATCTGAGACATTAAAAAAAGAACTGATTTGCAAGTCAGTAGGCAACTCCAATAAATAAGCATTCGAACCTAACTTTTTAAGCACTTTACATGGCCCAAGTTTCTTAGCTTTTAACATATGATAGGCACCTTTAAGAAACCTTTCTTTCCTTAAATAGACCAACACCAAATCTCCTTCTTTGAATTCCTTAAAATGTTTATGTTGATTAGCTGCTTTAATATATGCTGTATTGCTAGCTTTCAATGCACCTTGAACTTCCTCATGAATGCTGTGAATATGTCCAGCAAAATCTTCCCTGTCATCACTCACCCTAGCTTATTAGGGTAAAGGCACCAAATCAATAACGTGTTAAATGTTTCTCATAAGTGGCAACCCTTGTGGCCAAGAGTCATTAACCAAGTCAGCAAACTCCGCTAACAATTTCTGAATTTCTTTGGCTGTTCCTTTAAATTTTCCTCTTTAGCGATATTTATTACTTCTCATAAGTGGCAACCCTTGTGGCCAAGAGTCATTAACCAAGTCAGCAAACTCCGCTAACAATTTTTGAATTTCCTTGGCTGTTCCTTTAAATTTTCCTCTTTAGTGATATTTATTACTTTGTTGACCACAGTAAATACAACCCCCAATTCTCTACTTTCACTCACTAACTCTTTAGCCTTTAAAAGCCCATTCAATTTGTCAATCTTGTGCATCACTACCTTCTTTTAAGGATGCAATGTATATTTTCTTCCACCTTTATGAAAAGAATAAGTATTTTCTTTGGTTGAATGCTGCATATCATGATCAAATAACCAAGGTCTGCCCAAAAGAATATGACACGCATCCATTTGTACCACATGACGTAATGCCTCATCATCCACATCCTTACCTATAGTAAACTTGACTAAACATTGGAATTTTACAGGTATTTTAAATCCCTTCTTAACCCATTGAATCTTATATGGATGAGGATGTTTTTCTATAGGTAGCTTTAGTTCTTCCACGGTTTCTATATAAATGTAGTTTTCTGTACCCCCATCAATAATGGCATTGCACACTTTATCTCCACACCTAACACGTGTCCTAAATATACTTTTCCTCCTCTAATGCTCTCTCTCATCTTAGCTGTTAGTAGTCATAATCCTTCTGAGCATCAAAGATTCTCCATGTGCTAGGTGTATTTTTATTTGCTCTTCATCCTCAACATACTCATCATAGATCGGATCAAGTTGTTCTTGATCTTCATCATCAAGTTCAACTAAATTCACCCTTCTTTTAGGACAGTGTGCCCACTTTCTCCATAACTAAAGCATCTAATTTGAGATCTGCTACTTACCCTTGTTGGGTTGGGTACTGCATTGAACCTCATTTCTTTTGTCAATCTTACTGGTTCCCATCATGTTCCCCTTACTAACTTTGTTGGTGAAAATTCCATTTTACTGCTAAAATTGCCTTGAGAAGAGCTAATCTCTTACCAAATAAAGGCTTCCTTGCACCGTAGCATAATACACGTTTTTAAGCTTGTAGGGCATATTGGCATGCATCCTCCAAGATGAATTTATGAACCACCCCTAGCTCATTTCTAATACTTTAATCTAAACCAGCAATATAATGAGACATTAACTGCTCATTAGTTTCGCTTAATCCCACTCTAATAGATAAATTGTTGAAATAAAAGGTGTAGTGTTCAACCTTCCTTTCGTTTTACCTAAGCAAATGAAACTTTTTATATAGTTCCATGGCGTAATCTGGTGGCAAAAACTACTTCCGCAATTTGCTTTTCATATGTTCCCAACTGCTAATTTTTTTCTTCCCTTGACATGCTCGCTATTCTTCAACTCTCTTCCACCATTGAAATGTTACACTCTTCAACTTAAGCTTCATAAAAAGTACTTTCCTAGGTTCAGCCATCGGTTTCCACTCAAAGTAATTCTCAACGGTGGCTTCCCAGTCCAAATAATCTTCTGCATGTAACTCCCTATAGAAGTCATCCACTTGGATCTTTGCTCCCTCTTCTGTTAACTCGACAGCATGCAATAGTCGATCTTCCAATCTGCCTCGAACTACAAAGTTTGCAGGTCCAGCATTATGGAAAGGGTTTTCAGGCTCTCCTTGATCTGAAATATCTTCGAGACCACCTTCTGGCAGGTCAAAAGGATTGTGATCACCTTCCAGTATCTCCATTCAAACTCTCACATCTCTTTGTCACTGCAAAGCTTGTATAGCTTGTGACAAATCCTCTACCATACGCCTCAACTCGATCAACTCTGTTTGCTGTTCTTGATTCCCTCTTCCACGGCCCCTTGCACATCTTGCCATGGCTCTGATACCAAATTGATGCAGGGTGGAGATGATAGAAATAGCTAGAACACAAAAAAATTGATATAGTCGAGAAAGATAACGCTGTAGAGATATTTAGGTTCTAGAAAGAAAACTTTGAGATAGAATAATAAAATAATAATTTAATACTTTGTAGTAACTCCCTAGATGTATATATATAGGCTAGAACTCCTACTCCTACTAGATTTAGTATTCCTAATAGAATACTAATTAAGCTTAATTATAAAACTTATCAAAACTAAAACTCTAATCCTAAACAATAATCTAATTAAACTATAATCCTAAACATAGATCTAAATGGATTTCTTTATTTCAATAGAATTTAAAATGAAATAGAACTCCTAATTGTTAATGCTCCTGATTAGGGCAAACAAGAAAAATAGAGAGAGAGAGGGGAGAGAAAAAGAGAGAGAATTTCGAAAAACATCAATGGATTGAAAGTAAAGAAAAAAAGTCAAATGATAAATAATTATTAAATAAAAGAATATACCAGTTATCAAAAATATTAATTAGGAAATAGAATTTACCTTATACCTTTAATGAAAATCTCAGTCTCCATCCCCTATTTTCCATTCTACAGAGTTCTTCTATATGTATAATTTGCTTGAAAAAAAAAGGTGAAGGAAAAAGGGTTTCTTAGCAAGTCCCTATGCCAAAAGCGACAACCGACCAACTACAAAGGTGAGATGAATTCGTCTCTTATTTTCTTGGATCCTGTCCCATTATGTTCTGTTTCCAATTTTAGAGTATGTTTGTCAATATAAGGGAGAATTTCAAAAAAGTGACATTGAGTGATAATTTTTATAAAAATGTAAAACGAAAAAATTTATTTCAAAAAAAGAAATAATAATTAATAGAATTATTAATAAAGAGATTGTAATTACAATTTAATGCTACTTTCTCCTTACGTGAGAACCGACTTTCCCTTATTTATAAACTATATGGATATAAATTATATATATAAATTATAAATATAAATTATATATATCAAAAATATTATTTAGAAATAATAAAATATTAAAAAATGTTATTTATTAAATCATGAGTTACTATTTAAAAATAAAAAAAATAAAATCATATTTTAATTAAATTTAAAAATATCAATTAAAAATAAAAAAATAAAAACTATTTTATATTAAATCCCAAATTATCATTTACAAGTAATAAAAAATAAAAATAAATTTATATTAAATTTCAAATTAATAAATATTATATATGTTATAACATTATAAATGATATATATTATATATAATTTATTACAATATTGTATATGTTGGGGATCGGCTCCCTTTGTAAGGGAATTCACCCCCCATAAATTATATATAATATATATAATTGCATATTACATATTAATTATTTATAATAAAAATATTATATTAAAATTTGAATTATAAAATAATCTTGAATTATATTAAATAATGGATTAATATCAAAAATAATAAAAAAATAAAAAATATTTAATATTAAATAAAATTACTTTTTAAAAAAATTAAAAATAATACATGATATAATATAATGTAACTAAATGTACATATAAGTATAATTAAATGTACGGATGAGTATTATTAAATGTACAGATGAGTATACTATAACAAAATGTACAACTCACCATATTACATATTAATTATTTATAATAAAAATATTATATTAAAATTTGAATTATAAAATAATCTTGAATTATATTAAATAATGGATTAATATCAAAAATAATAAAAAAATAAAAAATATTTAATATTAAATAAAATTACTTTTTAAAAAAATTAAAAATAATACATGATATAATATAATGTAACTAAATGTACATATAAGTATAATTAAATGTACGGATGAGTATTATTAAATGTACAGATGAGTATACTATAACAAAATGTACAACTCACCATAACTAAATGTATGACTGACTATAACTAAATGTACGACTCCCCATAAGTAAATGTAGGACTTACCATAACTAAATGTACGGATGAATATAATTAACTGTATAACTCACCATAACAAAATGTATAAGTGACTATAAATAAATGTACGAATAACTACAACTAGATGTATGACTCCCCGTAACTAAATGTATGATTTTCTATAACTAAATGTATGACTTCCTATAACTTCTTATAACTAACTGTATAACTATTCATAACTAAATGTAAAGCACACATACAAAGTAATCTTGTTCATGTATGATTGACATTATCTTGAGCATGGCTTTATTTATGCTAAAACTAATTATTCTTATACAGTGAGAGGATAACGTTCCAATGAAAACAAAAAAAATAAACTTGTAAGCAAAAAATAAACAGTAAACAATGTAAGCATTTAATTTTATTCAGATCCTTTCGAAGAAATCATGCCCAACTCCTATATATAATTCTCAATTAAAGTTTTTACATATAAAATTTCACTTTTTAAATATTTTTACATAGAATTTTAATTAAGCACTTATAGATAGAATTTTCAATTAAAACTTTCTCCATAAATTTACTTTAATAGTAATTCCTTTTTACCTATAAAAAGTAAAATATATATATATTTGATCATGAAATTAGTTTTTTGTTAATATAATATAATTATTAGTACTATACCCAAATATATTATTAAAATAAAAAATGTGAAAATTTTTTTACTTCAAAAATCACTTTAAAAAATAATTTCTCACATATATAATATATTTAATAAAAATAGAAAATAATTTTGAGAAACTATAGTTCATTTTCTTAAAAAAAATATTTTACATAAATACATTATAGATTTGGTAATATTTTATGTAAAACCGTACTGTTTGTATATAATCCGACAAATTAATATGTAAATTATTACATACAAACATTACCTTCAATGATTCTTTATACATACACATTACATATAACACAAATTACATATAACATTATATAAATTGTAATATTTATGTGTAATTTTCATAATATTTAGTTATAATTTGACCAACTAATAAACATATAAATTTTATTATAAAATTAATTTTTTCTTAATAATATAGTTATTTTCTATATACCAAGATAAATTATTAAATTAAAAACATATGAAAATCTTTTTCACTTCAAAAATTATTAAAAAAATTAATTTCCTACATATATAATATATTTAATAAAAAATAATTTTGATAAAATTATAGTTAATTTTTCTAAAGGAATATTTTACACATATACATTACAAATTTAGTAATCTTTTTATGTAAAACTGTAATGTTTATATGTAATCTGGTAATGTTTGTATATAACAATTTAATACAAACATTATTTTTAAAGAGTCTTTACACACACATTACATATAACACAAATTATATATAAACATTATGAAAACTGTAATATTTATACGTAATTTTTGTAATCTTTAGTTGTAATTTTATCAACTAATAAAAAATATGTATTTTATCATAAAAATAATTTTTTAATAAAATATAATTTTTACTAATATACCTAAATATATTATTAAAATAAAAAAAGTTTTCACTTCAAAAATTACTGCGAAAATTAATTTCCTGCATATATAATATATTTAATAAAAATAAAAAATAATTTTGAGAATACTATAATTTCTTAAAAGAACGTTTTACATAATACATTATAGATTTAATAATGTTTTTATGTGAAACTTATAATATTTATATGTAACATAGTAATATTTGTATGTAACAAAATATATATAAATATTACGTTCAAAGATTCCTTACATAAGTATATTACATATAACACAAATTACATATAAATATTATGTAAATTGTAATATTTATATGCAATTTTTATAATCTTTAGTTGTAATTTTACTAACTAATAAAAAATATATTTTTGCCATAAAATAATTTTTTTGAAAATGATATAATTATTATTAATATACCCAAACAAATTATTAAAAATAAAAATATGAAAAAAAATTTCGCTTCAAAAATGACAAAAAAATTAATTTGCTACATATATAATATATTTAATAAAAAGTAAAAAAATAATTTTGAGAAAATTATGTTTAATTTTCTTAAATGAATATTTTACATAAATACATTATAGATGTTGTAATGTTTTTATGTAAATTTGTGATGTTTGTATATAAATCTAATAATATTTATATGTAATTATTACATACAAATATTAGCTTCAACGATTCTTTACATACATACATTATCTATAACACATATTACATACAAACATTATATTCACTCTAATGTTACGTGTAATTTTTATAACATTTAGCTGTAATTCTTACCAACTAATAAAAAATTTAAATTTTATCATAAAATTAACTTTTTTAGTAATATATTATATTTATTACTAATTTCAAAAAATATATAAATAAAACAAAAAATATAAAACATTTTAGCCTAAAAATTACTAAAATAACTAATTCCCTACATATAAAATATATTTAATAAAGATAAAAAATAATTTCAAAAACATTATAGTTAATTTTCTTAAAGAAAGTTTTACATTAATATATTACAGTTTCAGTAATATTTTATATAAATTTGTAATATTTATATGTAATCTGATATTATTTATATGTAATCTTTTACTTACATACGTTAGCTTCAAATATTCTTTATATAAATATATTATCCATAACATATATTACATATAAACATTACTTATACTTTAATAATTTATGTTAATTTTAATATTTAAGTGTAAATATAATAAATTATGTCTTATAACTTTTATTATCTTTAATGTAATTATAATGTATATGTATAATTGTAAGAAAAATGTGTCATACTTCATTATATTACTTATGATAATATACTTATGTAATAGATAATATAATTTATATAATTGTAATGTTGTATGTAATACTATTTTCTGTTACATATTGGTAATATATTTTTTTAACTTACAAAATTTTTAAGTAAATATAATAAATGTATGCATTACAACTTTTATTATCTCTTATCATAATTTATGTAAATAAATAATGTATATGCATAGTTATAAGAAAAATATGTATTACTTATTTAGTATTAAAACATATGTAAATAATGCTTTTATACTAAGAAAATGATTAACCAATGAAATTTATGGAATCAATTTGTTTAAGATGCGGGGATTATGGCTATGATATGTTTTCATGCAGAAATGAATATTCTCTTGATGATATGAAGGTTGTTGTTTTATTCGTTATTGGGATATGTTTAGTGAGACCCCATTCTATGTACTAAACAAAGTTTAATTGTTAACAAACCAACTAATATAGGAATTGATCATATAGATTTTTGCTATTTAGTACAGAACATTCTGTGTTACATTTGCAATGATTTCGATCATTTTAGCTATGTCAAACTTCCAATATAGTTTCTATAGACACGCTATTTTGTATGGGGCAATTTGGCATCCATAGACATAATTGAGGTGATAGAATAAAAAAATAAAAAATAAAAATTGGGGGACGACTGTCGGGTGTCATGTTGTCAGGCACTATTAGGGGACACGACGCCAGGCGAAAAAAAATTTAGGAGGTCTAAAATGCTTATGGGTCACATTAAAAGAAAATGTAAAAATATGGCATCAAAGGTCAATATTTAGGGTATCACTGGAGTCATTCAGATGAGTACACAGGTCAAGGTGAGGTAACTCAGGAAGCCACAGGTATGTGCAAGTTACATCAATGCATAAGTATTGATACAAGGCTTTTGTGTCATCAAAAATTTAAATTTTTATGCGTAGTATCAATACATGGGGTTTAATCTCGAGACCTAATGAGATGTATTGATACGCATCATGATTGTATCAATACAAACCTTGAGAGTAGCTATATGTGATTTTTGGTAGAATGTATTGATACACAAGCCTGAGTATCGATACAAGTCCATTAAGTATCGATACGTGCCTCTAAGTCTTGAGACTAGAAATAAACTTTTGCTTTTGGGATCGATACATGCTCCATTATATCGATACTCATGGGTAAAAATTGCCTTGTATATTGATATATAATGCTCTATATCGATACATAAAGGCATTTTTTCCCAGATCAAGCCATTTTTTCAACAATTGCATACTGATTCAAAATCTAATTTAAACACGTTTCTTGCACCAAAAATCATCAAAGTTCATACCAAGCTTCATATTTGAGCTTATGATTAGATTTAAACAAAATTTTGAGGCCCAAATAGCAAATGACAAGGGACATTTCATGACACTATGCAATTTGTCAAAGGGTAAAGCTGAACTTTCTTAATGGTTAGCTGCATAAAGTAGCCTAGATCCATTATTTTTGCTGAGCAAACCCATGGGTTTATATGGCAGCAGAGTGCAATACCTGATATTTACATGAGGTACATGCACCAAAACCCCAACATGCCCTTGCTTTTTCATCTTTTGTCTTCATAGTCACATAGCTATATACATTAACCTTGGATTCAATTGAAGGGGAACCCTATAAAAAAAAGACTTCTAGCTGTCCCCAAGAATCCTTTAGCAATTTTTAGCCCAAAAAACTCTCCTAAATACATTGTTCCATTGCCTTTCACCCTTAACATTCTTCCATTCTCGTAGTTCCCCCAAACCACCACTAGAAAACCTCTAAAAACTCAACTTTTTCACACACTTTCATCCTTAAAACACCTTACCATCAACAATAACAGTAGAAAGCTTCTTTCTTTCATTCTTTTCTTGCTAAATAATAGCAAAGAGATAGAATGAACTAAGCTTAAAGTCACTACTCCAAGTAGAGGGGAAAGTTCAAGCTTTTTGGTATATTTTCTCTACCTTGTTCCATACATTTTTTGTGTTTATCATCTACATCATTTTAGTGAGCCCTTTACGCTGTCATGACCAGCCTAGGACTCTTATGCATTATTGTTGCCTTGATTGTTTTAGTTTTAAGATATTGATGTTGTTTTGATGCCTTGATGTTGCTTGGTATACCAAACTTTTACTCTTTCATTCTGCTATTAAAACAGTCCCTTATTCATGCATTTCCTATTGTATTTCACCTATCTTCATATGCTTAATATTTAAATATTTTCATAACATACATTAAGTATGTTCATGCCTTTTCCTGTATTTTAAAGAGTCTCGTGTCATAAAAATGTTGCCTTGACAACTTAAGCATGCTTTCCTTTGCTTAAACATGTTTATTTGATAACCATGCATCTTGTTTGTTATCTTCTTGCATTTTGGGCCATCCATTTCCATGTCAAAATGTCTCTTTTGTGTGTTTGTATGTTTAGTTCCTATTCATCTTTATGCATGTTGTGTTTTGTTCATGTCATTCCTGTCAAGATGCGTGTTTGTTTGCTAAAAATATGATTTTTAAAAGAAATCACCAACTTAAGTGCATGCTACCTCCAATAGATAGAGGTTAGCATGGATTTAAGGTTTAATCATATCAGTCTTCCAATCTTGGGGATACATTAAATATTTCAGATCTGGATTCATGGTAAAATGAGTTTAAAGATGCAATTTTTTTCAAACAAAATCCCTTTTTGGTAGAAAATATATACTAAGCCTCAATCTTGAGTTTTAACACCTCTATGATGGCATAGTCAATAGATTGTCTCATCGTCCTAAACCACTCTGGGACTGCGAAATGAATTCATGATGCCCAGGTTAGTCAAGTCCTTAGGTGGTGGATGTTCAGACATCCATAACTTAAATTCGACCCCCCAATTGAAAAATCAAATAGCCCCTTGTTTTGCTCTTACCGCATTATACTCTAAGTTTAGAAAATCATTTTCGAACCACAACATATTTTCTTTGATTTTTCTTAAATGACATCAAAGTATCTTTCTAACTGTGTCTTGTATGCCCACGAATCATTTTCGAAAGAGATATGATTTCTCAAACCTTTGTTGTCGAAACCTCCAGAATTAGCGAATAGTTTTCTGTTTAGGTTGTTTTGGCCTACCAAACAACTTTTTTGAACTTTTTAAATATTTTTCCTAGAAAGTTTGCAAAATTTCCTTTCCAACAAGGCATCGTTCATGATTTAACGATTCTGGAAGAGCCCAAAATGATTTTTCAAAGTTCACTACATCTTCTGCCCTGCATACGCTACCACTGTCAAGATAGACCTAACTTTAAAAATTAATTTTGCCTAGAAAGTGATTTTTAAGGATTTCCAAAAATATTTTTACATTTAACCTTATCGAGTTGTCTTTCCAATGGTATTTATTCACCCTCAAAAGCTTTCGGATGAACCCAAAATAAATTTTGGAAAAGAGATGACAGGACATTGTCCCCTGTTTTTAACCCTTTTTTTGAATCTCTTTTATAAAGACATTTGAATGTCTTAAAATGCATTCGATTGGTTACCCTAAAACACAAGCCCTTTAGACTCGGATCAAGGCCTAAGACAAAAATATATTTTATATGAATCTTCGATTTTCTACTTTCAAAATCCCTTTTTTTTTAAAAAAAAAAAAGAATAACTTTTTCTTCTAAAACATTAAAAATTTTTATCTTTGAAGATACTCCAACCCCATTACTCTGAAGGGATACTCCAACCCCATTACTCAAAAAGGATACTCCAACCCTATTTTTTATTAAAACCTTGAATTCTCTCTTTGTTCCAAATTATTATCATGACTTTATCTTTGGGGATACTCTAACCTAATCTTTTTAAAGGTATAATCCAACCTCGCTTTTACTAAAAGAATCCAAAAATTTTCTCTTTTTTGGATGCCCCAAATTGTTTTGATTAAAATCTTTTTCATCCCTTAAATTACAATTGAATCCAAACTCGTCTTTAAATTTTTATCTTGGTTATTTTTCAATAATCGAAGAAAATCACGAGATACATTTCGATTGTCCCTTTTTTTTCTATGTTTTTATATGCTTATTTTTATGCAATATTATTATTTTCTTTTCATCTTACTAACATGTTTCCTTTTTGTAAAGATCTTTGTGTATTTCTTTTTTTTAAAAAAAATCATTTTCTAAAAATTGCAAAGTGATATTTCGTATTGGTATCTCTCTAGTACTTGACATGAAATATCTAAATTTTCAAAACTCAATCTAGAACTTAGTTTTCCAAAAATCCCTATGTTCTCCAACCCTTCAAGGCGCATAGATGATTCGAACTTTCTTTTAAAACTCGGATGTACAATTTACAAAATTTCATGCATTAAAGGGGATAATATCTAAGTAACGACCAAATGGAACCATTTAAGTAGAAACTGAAGCGAGTCATAGTTAGTAGGTACTGATTTTGGGCGTCATGAGGGTGCTAATCTTTCTCCACGCGTAACCAACTCCCTAACCCAATGAATGAATCTCTGGCCTTTATAGACCTTTGTTAACCTTGATTTTGGTTTTGATATAACAAACAACTTAAGTTAAATTAATACTCAACTTGGCATTTGGGTTTAAATTGAAAAGCATCTTGAAAAATACTAAGTTTGTAATTTGTCAAAAAAATTTATATGCTTTAAAAAGTATATTTATACTTGGAATAATTCTTGAAATGTGTTTGAATCAACAAAAATCATTTCACAAAAATTTTTGAAGGTTGGTATCGATACAAAGAATAAATGTATCGATATTATGCATAAAACCCCTCAAATGTATTGATAAAAGGATAAAGTTATCAATACAGCCTACTTAGTATCGATACTTACCCCATGAGTATCAATACAAGGCTTGGCAGTAGCCAAGGTTGGTATAAAACCCTTAAATGTATCGATACAAATATGTATGTATCGATACAGGCTGCTTAGCATCGATACTCACCCCATGTGTATTGATACAAGGCTTGGTAGTAGCCAAGGTTTGGCTGAAACCCTCATATGTATCGATACAATGATATGTGTATCGATACCACTTGCTTAGTATCGATACTCAGATCCCAGTATCGATACAACAAGCTGTAATGGTCACTTTTTTTATTTCTGTATCGATACTATTGGTATTATATCAATACTATAGCGCAGGATTGAATGGAAACAAGCATTTATGAAGGCTACAACGGCTCTCCAACCACCACATTAAATGCCCAATGTCTATGAATCAATTTCCAGCTATAAATGGAGGCTCCAAAGAGCTAAAGAAGTAGAGATATAGATTTCATTAAATCATTGAACAACAAAAGCTCAAAATCATCAAATTCATTATTTTCCACTTGTATCAATTCATACTCTTCAAGTTTATTTGTATCTCATTCATCTAGTACTTAAATTCCAACAAACATCTACCTGCTAGAGGTTTAATTTGTTTCAAAATACTTTTTTCATTTCACAAAAGGGGTTATGTGAAAGTGAGTGAAAATATTTGAGAGTTTGGGGTATAATTCTCAAAGTAATTAAAAGGCTCTATCTAAGCCTTAAAAGATAGTTGTGTAAGGTTATACCTTAGCCCTAAAGATAAAAATTTCCTTAGTGAATTATGGGAATCACCTTGGTAAAAAAATACCAAGAAGAGAAGACGTAGGCTCGAGTTAAAGGACCAAACCTCTATACATCCATTGTTGTTTTTTCTCTTCCTTATCTTATTCTTAATTTTCAATTTACTTCAGAACCAATTCCCCCATCTTAGTTCAATCTCTCGTTTGAAGCTAACAATTGGTATCAGACTTTTGGTCTCTATTATAGGTCTTAAAACCTTGAGAAAAGATCCTTTGTAGCTCAAAAATAGAGAATGCAAATATTGTAATCAAAGCCTCGAGAAGCCCACAAGAGTTGAAAAGCCAAGATAAAGTTTGTCTTATGGCATTTAAGACAAATGCAAATGCTATAGGACTTGAAGAGCATTCCATCATGAGACCTCCACCTTTAATAGTGACAACTACTCATATTGGAAGACAAAGATGAGGCTTTTTATCCAAGCAAATGATTATGAAGTATGGAAAATCATCGTCAATGGACCACTCATTCCAAAGAAGAGAGTCAAAAATTGCATTGTGCCAAAGGAGGAAGAAGAATGGGATAAACAAGTACCAAAATGGCACAATTGAATGCCAAGGCCATGCACACATTATTTTGTTCTCTTGGTCCAAGTACGTACTATAGAGTCTCACTATGTGACAATGCAAAGCAAGTATAGGATAAGTTAGCAACCACACATGAAGGAACAAATCAAGTCAAAGAATCCAAAATAAGCATGCCCACACTTGACTATGAATTGTTCAAGATAAAGAAGGATGAAACCATCAAAGAAATGTCAGATAGGTTTACGGACGTCATTAACAGGTTGAAGGCACTCAGAAAGACCTATCTAAATAAAGAGATGGTAAAGAAGCTACTTAATAGTCTTCCCAAGTCTTGGGAAGCAAAAGTGACAGCAATTGAAGAATCCAAAGATCCTAACACACTCTCTTTGGATGAACTCATAGGTTCTCTTTTAACCTATGAAATAAAGATTAAGCATGGACAAAAACCATCAAAGAAGGAAAATGTTGCCTTTAAATCAACCACAACTAGTGATGATGATAAAGAGGTCAAGAAAGATGAAGAAATGGCCATGTTCGCGAAAAGATTCAACAAATTCATGAGAATGAATAAAGTAAGAAGACTTTCTAGAAAATAAATGATGAAGGGAGACTCAAGCAAGAAAGAAAAAGAGCAAATTATTTGCTATGAGTGCAAAAAATCAGGATATATCAAATTTGAATATCCAATGTGGAAAAAATCAAACCCGAAGAAGCAAAAGAAAAAGGCTATGGTGGCCATATGGAGTGATAGTGACACTTTCGATAATGATGAGGAGGTGGCCAACCTACGTCTCATGGCTCATGATGAGCCCAAGGTATATTCTAATGCTAATACTTACTTATTTGATGAATTACAAGATGCATTTGATGAATTAGCATTAGAATTCGAAGTTATGA